>CM021547.1:10127604-10144791 GCA_010994315.2 Pisaster ochraceus | reverse complement strand
ACTTGGCAAATGGGAACGCCCTATGAATCTATGACTGGCAGTCAACGTGTTAAATTCATTACATTTACAATAATGCTTTTCCGGGAATACCCCATAAAGACAGGACCTCATGATGTGAGGTCACTGGTGGAATGAGGAAGGTAACCAAAATGTCTGAATTTCATTGCTACAAAACAGGCACTGCTGTGGTAGCATAAGCAATTCAACAAATGTGTTGTTCTACCAGTGATGTCACATGACCTACAACATGAGCCAGGCTCGTTTTTATGGGTGTTCCCGGAGTAGTGGGGCAGATAAGCGAAATATTTCAGGGCCTTGTGCCTTTGATAATTTGGCACACAGAGTATATCATGAGAACTATATTTGGCAACGGCTATAGCAGATTTGTCCTTTGGACAAACTATAGGTTCAATAAAAAGCAGTTTTTTTTATGCACCATTTTTCAAAATGGCTGCCATTGCTTGTTATTCTACCTACCAATTAGCCAATGACTTTCTCATGACATACTCTGTGTGCCAAATTCTTGATCATCAAAGGTACAATGCCATCACCTACCAATCATAATAAATAACATTTGTTTACAAATAGTACATGAAGGGGATTGGGAATTTATTTCATCATGTACATCTCTTCAACCTTAGAGTATTTCCAAGACCATTTTATACAATAGATAGATCCCAATAGACACCATCTTTACGGGTAAATTGCATTTTGGCTTGCAGGCGCGTCAAGCGCTCAAATTATTAACGCAGCCGCGCTGTTCACTAACCAATTTTGCAATGAGTTTCAGAAAAGCGCACGTGCCGCACGCCGCTCTCATGCGAAACGCACGACTGTGTGTTCCAAATTGCCCATAAAGATGGCCGATTTACAACATATAGCAACCTATCTATAAACAGGCAGCAAAAAAAACATTCCTTAAAATCTTACCTACCCCTTAAATCAGTACAACAATAAGCCATTTTGAGAACATGGTTGACAAAAAATACTAGACACTATTAGATTGGGGTAAATTTGTCAGTCACCCAAACCCTGGTAAGGCAACAGTCTCAATTGGATACAGCAAAGAAGTCAAACCTGGGCTAGCGTCCACCATATCTCAAAAAGGTTAACTGCATGCTTTCTACAAACTTGTGCATGCTATCCACAATCTGAGTGGTGCACAACGATCGCAAAGTTCCTATGTGAAATGAACAAAGTCCCATACACTGAAGTGTTGCACAGAATACTGCAGGACTATGTGGAACTGGCCTGCTGTGCCCTCACAGTGTCTTGTCTGTTTTCCAGAGGCCAATGTACTACATGGGTAAAATACATTTTTGTTGAACTTCTGTGGAATTCTGAGTGCACTGATTGTAGGGGGATTTATACAAGCTTTCAAAAAGAGATTGGTAACATTTTCAAAGAGCTGTACAGACAGTTCAGTATATTCCTGTTTACAATCGTTTTTCACTAATATAAAATTTGATTATTACAAAACAAAGGCTAGAAAAAACTACAGAAATTTACAAATTCTCAGCCAGAGACAAAAAGACTATGAACAATTCAAAAACATCTGGGGACAAGCAGATGTCATTTTGTCTTGAATCAATATGCTCTTGATTCAAGAAACTTACATGAATGTTAAAAACTTTTTTACAAGCCTTCTACCCTTACACATGTACATCAGAAGAACAGTATATTAAAAGCAATTTTAATTTGCTTTGTCAGTAATTAAATGAGTTTGTTTTGATTCTTCTCCTCTCCAAACCAAAATAAAAATTTTAGTAAAAAAAACAACAGGTTCTTAAAAATAAATCAAACATACATTGTTTGTATTTTACTAATACATTTATGTCTAAGCACTGTATACTCAGTACTTTTCTGAGTCCTGTGCAAAAACAAATCCACAAGCATATTACTAGGGTGGGAGTCGAAACCACAATCTTTGCCATTACTAGATTGCTGAGCTTGCCCAGTATCCCCCTGAATCGTATTATTTCTTGTTTTAAAGTATAATGGTGCATGGGTAAAACACAAACAATATTTTTTTCCCAGTTGTGAATTTAATATCAATTAAAATACTTTATAGTACTTTTGCAGAAGTCTGCCACTTCAATTCAATTTGGAAAATTTCATCAAAAATATATGCAAGACTTTCAAGAAATACTGGATGAAAAAGTGCACCTTAAAATGAATACTTCGAGCTGTGATTAATCAATTTAAAATAAATAGTACCATAATCAATCATTTTTGTCAAAACTTGATAATCAATGTTATTTTGGGTATCAGTACAAACTGATAAACAATAAAAACAATTATATAGAACCATTCAATTATCAATAATTCATGAAAACTATGTGTAACTTTAGTTGATGATTTATCAATTATTATCAACAGCATTGATTGATACCCCAAAGTATTGATTCTTAACCAATAACGTTGGTCTAAAAAAATCAATTTGATCAATAACTGAAAATTGATAAGGCATTCATATATTGACTTCTGGAAGTAGTAGTAAAATAAAGCAGGTCATCAGAGTATTGATCGCTGAAATTGTTTCTCAAACTTTGTTAAAATACCCATTTCATTTTCGTCCATCCTTCTGTAATATATACACACAAATATCTATGCCTATTTAGTTAAATTCTGAGGCAGTGGTTACAAAAAATTCAATATTTATCTTGTCATGCCTGATCCCAAATATCAGGCAATCCTTTCATTTATAATTACAAAATATATATAAAAACTCTAGACCATAAAATGAATATTAGAATAATATATACACACAAACAAACAAACAAAAACGATGATGCAGTCACTGGGGTAACAGAGTTGGTAAAAACAAAGATTGGCCGGAGAACGTGGCGTCTCTGGAACATGAAAAATGCTTGCTCAGCTTGGAGACAAATTGTGAAAAGGCATGCTTCACAAATCACACTGTCCTGCAGTGTTGAACTCAAAATAACCGTGTACGTCGGTAGCTTGAGGCTTGAAAAGGTGGCTTGCTCGTTGTAACAGGTTGATGTTTGGACCACTTTATAACTTGGCCGGCCGAGTCACTTGTCGTACCAGGTTCTGCTGTGTCGTGCGGCAGTACAAAGGCTCGGTATCCAATGGCAAAAGCTTGTCCCTTGGACCACTTTTTAACTTGGCAGGCTGAGTCACTCGTTGCAACAGGCTCCCAACAAGGCGCACCCAAGATTATTGTGATGATGACGTAAGGTGAATAGACCTTTTTCATGGTGTGGCCATTCTGATTTTTGCTTATCTGAACCAATGTAACCAAAGCGAGGCTGGAAGTATAAATAGTCTGGTTCCTTTTTTTATGCAATAAAAGTTAGCATTCATTACTGTTACTGGATACAGGGAACATGACCAAGATGATGGCAGCACAGTCAAACCTTGAAACCATTTTGATCATCATTGATATAAACACTAATACACCTAAAATAGTTGACAAGCGATAAATGCTGGAATCCTTTCTCAACCTTCGTCAACTCACAGCCACTCAGCACCCAAACCGGTGAGCCAATGTTAACTGTGATGGTTTCTGTGGACTGCAATCCTTATCCAAAGGCAACCCACAAGCAAGAACTGTTGTTGGATCCGGATAGGCTTTTTTTTGGGGGGGGGCCTTAGCCGTCTTAAGTCCACCTCAGTGAGATTCGCATTTCATGTCCAAGTTCTTAAGCTTGCACCATCAGCTAGCACATTGTGCCGAGAGTTGAGGACGAGTAGGAATACCCACAAGCCCCTGCTGTATCCTCCTCTTGGCAATTGGTTGTGACATTGAGGGGTTTACAATCCTGTCTGCCATTGTCTCTTTTCAGGGGTAGCTCACCTGGCTGTGGAGGGAGCATCTTCGCTGCCTCTTCGTTGTTTAGTTTGACGACGAGGTTGGCCTGGGAAATTCTACTCTGCTGTTGTGTTAAATAAACAAAATAAGAAAAATTTAATTAGTTAAATCACTTTGAATATTGTTAGTGCTTTTTGTTCAGGGTTTCCCTTTCGCACCTTCTTGTATTTTGATGTTTGTGCAATAAAGGTGATAACTGAACTAAAATATTGTTGTCACAATGAAACCATGACTAGACCAGGTAAAGACAATAAACATTCTCATAAAATGCACCAGGATTTTCTGTTCTCGTTCCAGAAAACATGAAATATGCTCATCATGAACCAACCAAACCTGGAATCCCGGACGCAACTCTTATATGCTGCATACAAAGATAAACAATGTTTCCCTTCAGCGCTTACAAGTTTTTGAATATTTTCAAAATCAACTTCTCTTCTTCATTCAGTTTCATTGCTTTTAACAAATGGGAGACAACCAGAGAGGACTTTGTATTGCACCAAGCACCATGAGCACCTCGGTGGGAACCGGCACCAAACAAGAGGTCATTATTAAAATGATTATCAATGTGAATGCAAGATACTTACCGGCTTTGAGTAGTATTTCCAGGAGCACGGTTGTGTCTTTGGTATGATTGTGATCTCATTTGTGATGTGATTAAACCTTGGATTGGAGAAGGTCACGATGGGGTCAGCGCGACATACCTGCCGCTTCCTAGTTCAAAGAAAGAAAACAAAACTTCAGTTACAACATAATGCAAAGATAATATGAGTGTTTGAGAAGTCCTCAGTTAGGATAAAGCTAAATAGGAAATGCATACTTTCTTATATCATTTACGTTATTTGCAATTCGTGAACATTTATATTTTCAATCTTAAAGGCAGGGTATACTTTTGGTAATTGTCAAAGACCAGTATCCTCACTTGGTGTATCCCAACATATGCATAAAATAACAAACCTGTCAAAATTGGTCATCGAAGTTGCAAGAAAATAATGAAAGAAAAACACCCTTGTTGCATAATTGTGTGCTTTCAGATGCCTGAGGCATACCTGAAGCCTTTCTCAGATTCAAATTTGGGGGTAACAAATTACCTCTTAAACTAAATTACTTCAAAGGGGGTCATTTCTAACAATGTTTTACAATATCAACAGCTCTCCAGTGCTCTCCACCAAATACATTTTTATGGTCACAAATTTTTGGAGTAATTACCAAAAGTACAACAATGTGATGCAGACCTTTTAATGAGGTGTCACATCTCATGGAAGTTTAAAAGCTACTTACTGATATCTTCTCCACACTACAAATACGATAAGAAGTAGAACAAGAAACAGAAGGAGTAGAATCCCAATGACGACGAAGATGTAGGAACCCGTGTCTGGCGCCAACTGACCCGTGCCAGGATCTTGACCACTGTATGACCTTTGACACAGACCAAGCTGTTCATCCCTCAGTGAACACCCTCTGCAGAAGACAAGGATGACAAAAACATCCCAAATTCAGTTTTTAGGCCCAAATTTTAAGGTGTGAATTTCCTTGGAGCCTTGCATGTAGATTAGTAGAGCCGCCATTTACATTTTGCAATCAGGGAGATTTTGTATAACAATTAGGCAGATAGATTAGAATGAAATTAACATAATAGGGGAAAAGTTTCCATAATCAGGGAGTTTTTCTAACTTGTTCATTAGAACACAGAAAGATTGGATTATTTTCAGGAAACTTCCTGCAGAATCAGGGAGAGCTGGCAACTCTGGGTTAGATGTTCAGTCCTTGCCCAATTGCGTGGGTTTTCTTCTCTACACAGGTATCTTCAAGCCTACAGATTACAGTGCAAAAAGGCATATTGATTGAGTTTCACAACCAGAAAGTATAAATGAAGATACATAAACATACATCATTCTCTGGGCTTTATTTTTCTGGGCAGGGGTGTAACATTCCCTGAACGCAAACAAACGCAAAGTGTGTCCCCAGCCAATATGTTTCTACCCAGTTTCATCGGCATTAAACGGCTGAGAATATTTGTAGTCCCCGGGGAGCCAGTCCATTGCAGGTTACTCCTCAGCTCCAACCAGGACCCATTTGTACTCCAAGTATCGTGACTCCCAGGCCAGGATTCGAACCCACTTACAGAACTTGAGTCCATCTCCCTAGACTGCTCAGCCACGACACCCCAACCTTCCACAGAGCATGCCTTTTTTGTTTGTCATGTTTCTTTGTTTACCTTGGTATTTCATTACTGAAGGGGGTGTTCATCCCTGGGTCGACTGGAATCTTGCTTGGCTGCTTGGAGGGGTCGTCCGTAGCTTCTTTAGTTGACAGGGGAACATCGTTGGGAGAGACCGTCCCGTTAACATCAACGATAGGAATACGGGGTGTCGGTGACGGAAGAATTACAGGTCCACCTGGTCCTGAATATAAAAACATGAACTAATTCATTAGAAATTTACTTTGCTGAGCAAAAAATTAGTTATTGCTAAATGAAGAAGGTTACCCGAGGTGTTTCTTACAGTGGCTGCTAAATGCTTTGCAGCACCTTGTTACTTTTATAAGGTGCTACATTAATAAACCATTCACATGGTTTAGTAATCCTTTGAATGAATTCATAGTGTGTTTGTAAAGTTTAATAAGCCATTCGAAAAATCTGTTTTAAAAATTTACGAATCCCCCCAAAATATCAGCCGTTTTCCATATCGAAGCATTTTAATTGGTCTCATAAATTTTTTTAACTTGAAAAACCTGTCTTTAAATTGTTCATAATAAGAAGAGCTCCAAATTTTAAACAAAGTCTTGCAATTGTTCTGACAAATAAATGGAGACTCACTGAGGGAACATTCTCTGGTGTCTCTGTACTGCTCGTCAGGGCAGGCACACACATGACCCTGAGGGCGGGCTAGACACAGGTGGCTACATCCTCCGTTACCGATGGCGCAAGGGTTTAGTCCTAGGATTGAGGAAATCAGAGTTTCAAAAGCTCACTAATTATTAGTGAAAAAAGTTCACTTCATATTATAACATAATTTTTTAATGCAGTAATGACTGCAGGCTCTTTCCCTTGCCACGCTTCCATGGTTTTCATTTCCAAGAAACATATCTTTACACAAACAAGTCAAAACATTTCGTTGTGTGCCCGGTAAAAGGACGTAACGAAAAGTTCTTGGTAAAAGGACGTAAGCAATTAATGTGCAAAATTGTGTTTCAAGAAAACTGAGCGCGAAAGTTTGATTGGTTTTCTGCCATTCATAAATCATTATACTGTGTTAAAATCTACATTGGAATGAAAAAACATGTCTTTGGGGTAATTCTAGCAAACACTAACACCATAATTTTTGTCAGAGGAGCCATTTTGTTGCGTACGTCCTTTCATTACTGAAAAACAGTACTTTGTGTGCCCGGTAAAAGGGCGTAAGGATTTATAGAGCCTTACGCCCTTTTACCGGGCACACGACGATTTATGGCGTGTCTTGGCAAAGGGAAAAAAATGACAAATTGAGCAGGATTCAAGCCTGCAACTTCCCGGATTAACGTGCCAGTGCTCTAGAAACTAGGCTATCTAGCCCTATTCCTGGCGGTCTCCCTAACTTGTCAATATCTTTGTTCGGGGGTGCCAGTCAGAAGCCATACAATTATTGTCAGTTTATTAGTTCAAAGTTTATTCTTCGTTCCAAGTTTAGTTCTGAAAGTTGATTAGTTGCAGTTCCTTCTGTACACACCTGTTTGTCTGACCGGGCTGACCATCTGGATGTTCATTCCTCGGAAAGAACCTGGCAGGGACTGTTTGTCTTGTCCAGTAGTCTTATCAACAGACTCAATGGTGGACGTCTGCCAATCAGTCCAGTAAATACGACTTAAATACTACAAGAGAAAACAGCAAAGTGGAATGAAAAGATTCTATTTCATATAATTGTTTAAATCAAAATGACTATTTAAACTTTAATAGCTGAACATCAGACTCAAGTTCTGATCACAGAGCCATAGAGTGTCAGTTTATTATTATTAATATTATAATTGTTATTGTACTTTTATTTACTTTTATATTTTAATTTATAAGGCCAATTCTCAAAAAACACACACACAAAAACATACAGTATACAAATTGTCTGTTTGAACACTAAAAAGGGGCTGGGAGGGGGAAGGTTGGGCTCAAATCAAGTTGGCCAAGATTAACAAAAGCATAGCCAAACACTGTGACTTGAAAGTCTGGTAATCCAAACTTGAAAATGGGAACATTAAAAATAAAATATATACCTTTACAAGTTAACAAAACATTAAGAAAATATATACATAATAAAACTAGCATTTGGAAAAAAATAAACTAATAAAATTGACAAATAAATAAATAAATGTTTAACAAAATGAAAACATACTCAATTTTTAGCAAAATCAGAAGGCAATGGGATAGAAAAAACAACAACTAAATAACAATTAAACAAATAAATGAACAGATAAATAAATCAATGAATAAATAAACAGATAAACGAATCATTCAATAAATTAACAGATAAATCAATCAATTTATAAACAGATAAACAAATCAATCAATAAATAAACAGATAAATAAATGAATATATCAACAAACAGAAAAATAAAGAAATTTATAAATAGTACACACAAAATAAAAGCATTAATATGAACTTGTGAATATACAATGAAACATGAACATTTGATAAATGAGAACTCTACTGGAACGTTAATTTAGGAAAAAGACCAATAATTAAGATCATCCAAAGAAGACAAACATCTCACAACAAACTTTACAAGCATAAGTCATGAAAGTGACCAATAACTTTATGCCAGCCTGCAATATGATATCAGATGATGAACATATCTACACAGTTCCCACATGAACATGAATAATTTTAAACACAGTTATGCCACCATACATAACCCGTAAAATGCAACATGGTGTACCCCAAGGCCCCCCCCCCAAATGAATCTCTATTTTGTTATGGAAATCTCAAGAAATCTCTAGAGGATATTCATGGGGAGGTGTATTATATAAAAGGGAAAGAGTGTTTGGGACCATTTTTTAATATATATATATTTTTTTTTTGGGGGGGGGGGCTCCCTCTGCTACATTTTTGGCATGGTACAAGTTGAATGGTAATAACCATGATGACTTACCAGCGTCACTCCGTACGAATGGGTCATGTTCCGAGTCAACACGCTACGATACTCTCCATTGAAATCAGCCGTTTCCAGTTTGTCCAGATGAGCATCCGCCCAGTATAGTCGCTTGGTTTCATAATCTATCGTCAGGCCGTTAGGCCATTTCAGGTCCTCGCTGATGAGCGTGCGACGATTTGTCCCATCGAAGTAGGCCCGTTCTATTTTAGGATACGTCCCCCAATCAGTCCAGAAAATATACCTACAATGAGGAATCAAACTTACTGGATTTATTTGTGTGTGATTTTCTGGAGAGAGAAACACCAGAGGGCCTGGAACAAAAGCCCGTTGACGTAAGAGAGAACCAACGCACAACTCTTATTCACATATGGCCTTAGCCAGGATTTGAACCAAGGCCACAGTGGTGAGAGGCGAGCGCTTTACACACTAGCCACCCATGCCACCCTTTACACATTACACATCTATCTACCATTCTACATAAAATGCAATTCCAAAAAACAATATAGCTTCCCGAAATTGCAGGGTGAAGACACAAAAGTGACCCCTGACCTCCTTTTATTCTCACTCACCCTTTTCTTGGATAGACTACAATGGCTCTAGGCTCGTCCAAATTGGTATCGATGATGACCTTACGAGATGACCCGTCCAGTCGTGACACCTCGATCTTGTTCCGACCGGTGTCCGTCCAGTATAAATTCCGTCCGATCCAGTCCACTGCCAGTCCTTCCGTAGTTCCAAGACTTGTTGAAACAATCGTTTCACTATTACTGCCATCATAGTCAACTCTCCTACAAGATTTGATGAAGAAAAGATGAAATGTCTACTAGAGTACGGTAGGTTGGTAATGGGATTGGGCCTTTGTCGATTAGAAATCAACAAAAACATTTGAATTTCTGAGGGTTGGTGTCCGTTCGCGAATGCTGCAAACAGAGATGCAGTTGGTACTTGCTGTCACTTTGCAAATTACCTGTGATTAATTTTTTTAAAGTGATACAACAGACTAGTTTCAGTACCTGATGACGTTTAAGAAGACATCAGTGTAGTAGATGTGCTGCTCCACGCTGTCAAAGTCCAATGCTACAGCATTCTCAATGTCCTCACGAATCGGCAAGATGACGTCAATGTGTTCATCGGTATCCATGGAGATGCGGCGGAGGGTTTTACTAGTTGCAAACAGTAGGAATGTCGACGGAACTGAGTAGGGAGAAAAGTCAACAAAAATCAAACACGGCACACGGCTTCATCGAATTGTAACAGCAAATCGAATATATCCAAACTACACCATACACTGCATTATTAAATAACATGAAAGAAAATAGCCAAAAGTATCTAATATTTGAATCAAATTGTCACCATGAATTAAGCAATTCAAAACCATTGATGCATTTTTAATGTCCAATCCCAAAGCAAATGCAATCATTTCAAAGTTGCAGTGTCACATAGAATGCCTTCATGTTACTGAGCATCCTTTAGGCTCTACTTTCACAAGGTGGAAGAACCTACCATTGGAGACACAAGTGACGTGATCTGGCTTCAACTTGATTCCGGTTGGACAGGCGCAGGAATATCCCAGCAGGTTTGGCAAACAGAGGTGGCTGCATCCTCCGTTATCATCACCACACCGATTCACACCTTTCACAATAAAACAAAAACAATTAAAATGTCAATAATAATTTTGTACTTAAGATACATTTTTAACTGACAACAAACGAAGAAGCTTCCGTCACAAATAAAATATAGAAAATTGTGAAATTACAACCACGACCAAATATTTAATCCTAGAAAAATGTCTTTGCTCAGAAAAAAATTAGCGGAGCACCAGTTGCAACAATTCAAACAGCAAGACCCTTTTGGATGGTAAGCTGTTTCGGGTAAAATATTTATGCAAAAGGGATTTAGGATGGATTTTTAAAGTTGAACGGTTACTGCCCTGCTCAACTACTTGCCTTTTGTGACTTGTGGCACGGACTCAAACCAAATGACTCTGGGCTTGGACTTGGACTCAACAATGAGGACACACTAACTCAACACTCAAAGTTAAAAATGAGGACTTTCAATTCTCAGATCTTGGTTGAAACACCTTGACTCATTTTGTCTTACCTCTCTTGTTAATATCAATGGCGATGATGTCCATCAAGTCGGGCAAATTTTCCCGGATACTAATCACATTGTTCCCAGTCCGTTTATCAGCTCGCCTAATCGAATCCACCTGCCAATCAGTCCAGAAAATATAATCCCCAGCTTGTGTCAAACCGTATGGATGGATAACATCTTTTGTGACCAGGGTCTGTCGGTTGCTGCCATCTAAATTTGACGATGCAATGAGCTGAAGAAAGTAATTTTAAAACAAGGATTTCAGTGAACATACCACTTCTTTATGATTATCAACAATTTTTGATATAGTTAATAAATATAATAATAGTATAGTGCAGACCCGTATATAGAGAGAGTTGTATCAACTTGCAATTAGAAGCCATTTTTCAATCCAAAAACTTGCATATGTGCACACAGGATGCCAGAAGCCTACACATTGGTTTGTGCTGCATTTTGGACAAAAAAATGGCATCTAGCAGCCACGTGGCCATAGAAACTGGTCCCTCTATGTCGCAACTTTCTCAATACACAGCTCTGGTAGCATGCAATTTTTTTTATTTACCTGGTGGTTCAAGCTCCCATCACACCAGAACAAGGTCCGCTCCTCGTAGTCGATGGTCAGTCCATTCGGCCATGTGATGTCTCTGTCGATCAGAACCTCGCTATTCTGACCATCCATCCAGGCCCTGGCAATGAGGGGGACCTCACCCCAGTCAGTCCAGTACATGTACCTGACAAAACCAGACGACACTCGCCAACTTGATTAAAATTGTCCTGGATAAAATATTTCTTAAGTGCAGAAAATTTTAAAAGGCAGAAATTGGTTACCGGCTGAGATGCCATGCAAAGTAGATGACATGTGACTGGTTCCCAACTTTTCGTTGCTATAAACCAAATTAGTCTGGATAAGCCTCCTCGCTAATTTTATCAAAAATTTTCTTACCCATCTTGATGGTCAAGAGCCAACGCTCTCGGCTTGTCAATATTCTCCCAGATCAGGACTTTCCGATTCTCTCCGTTAAGGTCGCTGGCTTCAATCCATCTCTTCCCGGTGTCCGTCCAGTAGATCTTCCTCCCAGCTGAATCAACGCGGAGTCCGTCCGTCACGACGAGGTTGGAGTCAATGACGACCTCAGAGTTACTGCCATCCAGGTCTGATCGACTGATAGTCTTCATTGTGATCCCAGCCCAGTAGATTTTGTCTGGATACAACAAGAATAATGTGTCGTTTTACACAAGATTGGGTTTAAGCTCAGTCAAGCATTAAAGAAAAACATCAAGCAAAATGGTAGAGACTCACTTTCTACGACGTCAACATCCACTGCAATTGCCTTTTGGATGTTATCAGGAAGGATCTGGACGTCGGCGTAGTATGGCACATCAAGAGATATCTGACGAAGGTCTGTACGGCGGGCGACCATCAGAAACTCATTCATGCCTGGAAAGATACAACCAGACGTAACTTAGTGATTGGAGAAAATAACATCTAAGAGGCTTGTCATTACCCTGACAATTTTTCAAGACAACAGGCACCTGATTCAAGTGTAGATGGCGGGTTGTTGCCGAGCCCTGATGTTTCTGATCAGCAGAGTGTGGGTTTAAGTCCTGGTCTTGACACTTTTGTCCAAAGCAAGTAATATGAGACGTAAATTTGGTGACACATAGATGAGCAATAATCATTAAATCAGAACTGTGACTTTATTAGAATGTGAAGATCAACCAGTCAGTAGAGAATCAAATACTCAGAATCAACAAAACATATAGATCAAACATGGTCCCCAGAGGGTGCCATTAAACTTGTTTAAGTCCCTTACTCAACAGCTATGTCAATGCTAAGGCCTGTTTTTAAATGCTGCATCTGTAACCAATGGCCATAGCCATTTGGACTTGATTCATTTGGACTTGACCTTACCTGTTTCACAAGTATGTCCGTCGGACTTCAGCGTAATGCCAACAGTACAGGCGCAGCTGTACCCTCCGGCGTTGGGGGACATCAGGCAGATGTGACTGCAGCCCCCATTGTTAACAAGACATGGTGAGCTTACTGTACAAGGCAAAAACGATACAGGTCTGCATTTCAAAAACAGCTAAATTCATTTTTACTTTTTTATTAACTACCACTTATCATTGGCAGATTTTTCTAGTGCTATACCTGTACCTTAGATAAAAGCTTATAAATTTCTTTAATCTATAAAGATAGCTTTAAAACAAGTGACATTTTTAGGGTCAAATCGGCCAAAAACTTGGCATACAACTATCTTTAATGCTTAAGTGTGTCAACAAAATCAACATCCAAAGTTTTTATCTCTGCTTTTCTTTATCCCTTAAGAGACCATTCCTTTTTGTATGATCATCACCATACACCCATACACAGCTAATAGTGTTGGGCTTTTTCACACAATTTTTTCTAGTAAAAGTGTCTGAAGAAACAATTTGAAACAGAAATTTGGTTTTGTTGTAGAAACATAGATTCTATGTTAACTTGGAAACATTGGGAAATGTTAAGTCAGGTTATGACGTTTTTGGTCGCGTGAAAATTTGTCAAATCTTGCCACCATATGCGGCCGCTATGCTCTGAGACAGGTTACAGACAATACATCAATGCTACCTTACCTCTCTGCCTGTGCCTACTGTAGACATGTATATCCATCAGGTCTTCCAGGCCATTGGCCATTGTTGAACGAGATTCACCGGTCAGTTTATCTGCGCTCTCGATGGACAACGTCTGCCAGTCCGTCCAGTAAATACGCTCCTTGAAGACAGTCAGACCAAAGGGGTGTGGGATCTGCTGGTCAATTAGGGTCTGGCACAAAAAAGTGGAGAAAAGGAAACTGGGGTTGAGATTTGTTTTACGATTTATTTTGTGGAAACTTAAGAGAATTGCAATAAATGTACTTCACCAAAACCAGTGACAGTGTACCATCCCTTTATGATGTTTCTTGAAAACGAGAGGATTGGAATGAATGTCTCTTCCAAAACTCAAAAATGCACCACTGAGCACAGCCAGAGGGAGGAAAAACCAGAGGGCTCGAGAAAAACACTCACTTAGGAGAACAAAGCAACCAGGAATGGAACCAGGACTACGGTAGCGAGATGCGAGCATTTAATGCACTAGCCACCCATGCCACCTTGCATTTATTTCCCCAAACCAATAGTGTATCAACCCTTTCTAACATGACTTTTGAAAACTCGATAACTCAAGTTTTGTTTTAGCAACAACAACAAAAACACTTATAAACATAGTGAACTTCTCTCCTACCTGTCTTCCACTGCCGTCAATGTTTGCAAACTCAATTTTCTTGGCACCAGCATCTGTCCAGTACAATCTCCGAAGTTCATAGTCAAGGGCAAGGCCGTTTGGCCACACAAGGTCCTGGTAAACTATGGCCACACGACTTGAGCCGTCCATCCCAGCACGCTCTATCTTGGGGTTGGATCCCCAGTCCGTCCAAAACATATACCTTCAAATACACACAGAATTCTACATGTTGAAATCTTGCCTTATTATTATTCATAATATTATTATTACTATATCCTTCGATAATGAAACCAAGGTGACCCTAAAAAGAGCAACTTTTATAGAGCTGTTTAAGCAGAAAATATTGTTTAAAAAGATGTCTGGATAATTTCTGCGCTGAGCTACTTTTTGTGCTCCAGCAGCTTTATGAAATTAGACTCTGTACGCCTGAAGATACCTGTGTAGAGAAGATGATGAAGGCATCAGTTTTAGGTGTGGGAGGAAAACTCCAAATGGGGAAAAACCCACGAAATTAGTTCAGCACCGAAAACCCAATCCACATGCAAGGCTCCGGATTGGGATTCTAACCGGCTGGGTCAGAGGTGAAAGGCAGGAATAGAAACTTGGGTTATGCATCTACATTTATCTTCCTGAATGGTTAAATGGAACTTGAGACTTTCAGTTTACTGTTCAACCATTTTTACCAATTCTCATCAGCACACATGTAAAATTAAAAGAAGCAGGGCCCCATTTCATGACTCTGCATGACTCTCTCAGTAAAGAATCAGCACTTACGGACATTGACGGAGCAGGGAATTCCGCACTTACGTCAAGTATATATTTTTGCTTGTGCACGTGCACACTCCACGCTATTAGGCATTCTTCGCTTACACAGCTGCGGAGAATAATGATGGCAAGCACAGAATTTGGCAGAAAGCAGAGCCATGAAATTGGGTCAGGATTAAAAACAAAACACAACACTGTACCCAGTCTTCAAAGTATTAAAACCACAAACAACAAATATTGGAGACCTACCTTGATATTGGGTCCACCAAGATATCCCTAGGCCTGTCCAGATCCTCCCAGAGCAGTATACTTCTACCACTCCCATCATAGTTTGCAATTTCAATTCTATCCATCCCGGCTTCCGTCCAGTAGAGTTTTTTCGTCACCCAGTCCACAGCTAGGCCTGCCGGGCTTTCTAAGCTTACATCCACAATTAACTATTGAGTACAAAATGAAATGAGTTTGGTTTTACAATAGAAAGATAAACAATCTTTGAAAAAATGTAGTACTCAGTCTAACACCAAACAGTAACTAAACATCTAAACTGTTGGACTGTGTTTATGGTGGATGACTAGCCTCATGCTAAGCATGGTCCGTTTACTAGTGCAGTCCTCAATCCTACACCATACAGCTGTATTACTCAACACCCATACTGTCGGATGCTGATTATGGTGGTGTGCCTTGCCTCATGCCATCATCCTGATCACCAAAGAACAAGCTGTTTGGTACGAGTTGGGTTAATGGTGAACTTCCACATACATTTACAAAGAATTTGCTCAAATCATCTTTGATACAAAATAACACACAAGATTCATAAGCACTAAAAAAGCAAAACACTCATACAGCCAATAAAAACTTCTTTTTTTCAGGAAATGTGTATAGTCCTATGTGAAAAACTCCAAGCATGGTGCAACATTTCACAGCAAAATACACCTTACACATTGTTCTTGCCACACAAAACTCACCTTTTATCCAGTAACTCCATTGGACAGCAGTATAATGACAAATAGAATATTCATTACTAATATGTAAATTAGGTGGAAGGGGGAGGAGTCTTCAGGAGAAAAAAACACAATCAATGACAAGTTGATTGTGTGAAGGAAAACTGAAAAGTGGATGAACAAATTCTCAGAGCCTCAATAGAAAAGTTGCATTGATAAAAGACAAACTTTATCAAGTTCCTATAAAAGGGGACCAGCCCAAACCAATATAACTATTTCACAAGGCATTGTGGCTGGTACTTTTTTGTGGATAAAGCAAGACCTAGGCCATTTCAGAGTTAGTGGCTACAGCTGCAGCTGTAGCTTGGTTACCGTCATGGCCGAGCAGTCTAGAGCGCCAGACTGAAGTTCTGGTAATGTTCGAGTGTGGATTTGGGTTGTTCTTCCCCCAATGGCAACCGACCTTTCAAAAAAAAATTATTTGCAGCCAAAGCAGGGTTGGTCTTAAACTTTATTTCAGAAAATTGCCAGCTGGACCTCTTTTTCCCTAATTGGTATTTCTGATGAAATCATTTCCAACATTGAATTAGACAGCAAGACCTACTTGGATGGCGCTTTGGCTGGTTCTTGACTTGAGGACAGCAACCCCCCCAAAAAAAACCTTGACAGCAGGAAATATCCTAGAGCTATGTTTTCAAAGGAAAATCAATATTGATCAAGGGAGTCTCACCTCTTGGTCGGAGCCGTCCCACTTTGCTCTATTGATGGTGTCGTCGACGACGTCTGTCCAGAAGATCAACTCCTCCTGGTCATCCCAGTCTAGAGCTACGGCACTGTTCAGCTTTTCAAGCGGGATGACGACATCGGTGAAATCGTCAGTATCAAAGGAGACCCGACGGATATAATCACTTCCAGCAAACAACAGGAAAGTGTCAATTTCTGGAGGGTAGAATATTGCAGGAATTGATGAAAGACTAATAGTCGAAAAGACTTAACATTGTCTTTATATCTGCCCTACACAAGCTAATGTCTTTTGGTGTTCAAAATGCTTTAAATGAGGGTATATTCACTTTTGTAGGATTGCTGTTGTATTTTGGCACAATTATGTGGTCCAGCAGATCGTTCTTGCGGTCCAATGGATTGCAGGCGTGTGCTTACAAATGTTCTTTTGC
>CM021547.1:10107976-10125485 GCA_010994315.2 Pisaster ochraceus | reverse complement strand
CCGTAAGCGCCGATTCTTTGCTTACGGTAAGCAGAGCCATGAAACTGGGCCCAGCTTTTGAGGCAAGTCGTGCACGTCAACACATTAGCTGTTTGGCAATTTTCATCTTTCCTATTTGGTTCATCTGGACATTAATACAAAAAATTAATTATAATAAGACTGGGTTTTTACATAGCGCTTTATCACAACCCTAGGTGCGTATTAAAGCGATCACTATTGTCACAAAAGCAGTCAAGTGAAAACAGATGATAGCAATGAAAGCACACAGAGATAGCAGGGGGATGAACAGAGAGGAGGGTAACAAAAGGGGGGGTTGGGGAAAGGGGTTAGTTTGACCACAATTATTCTATTATAACTCTCTCAATACAGAGCTCTGGCATACCCTTGTTCAGGGTGGACAGCAAACGCTCTCGGCTTCTCCATGTCTTCCCAGATCAGAACCGATCGTTGGCTTCCATCCAGATTACTGACTTCAATTCTTGATGTCCCTGAGTCAGTCCAGTATAACTTCCTTCCAATCCAATCAACGGCAATACCACCTGGGTAATACAAGAAGCAATTAAGCTCAGTCAAAGACTCAATAAATCAGTAGGTGGGGTAGATCCGGTACTGTGAATAACATGGTACTTTCATTTACAGAAAATTGATTTATTTATTGAAAGTGTGCAAACTCGTTACGTTAAATTGCACTTGTTTACAAATGGGGCGAATGAAAAGAAAATGTTTTATTTTATTTCAAAGAGCAGACAACAAAACATTGCCCAACACATGACAAAATAATTTATTGATACTGCAAAATGATACTTCAAACTGTTAGGATGATGCACATTTTATAAACAGTAGCGCAAACAGTCGCTCGAGTGGAACGTGCACTAGGACTGGGAAACTGGACCATGTAAGATACTTATTAATTTATTGTCTCACCTGGACTTTCGAGCCCTGTTGTAATGACGCTTCGAACCCCTGTCCCATTAAGATAGACCCTCTTAATGCTATCCAGCGTAACATCAGACCAGAACACCAGCTCCTCACCAATCAGGTAATCCAGGGCGATAGCATTTTCCAAATCCCTCAGGATTGGAGTGTAGTGAAAGTTGCTTGGTTCCAGTCGACGGATATCAATGCGGTTGGCAAACAGGAGGTAGGGTTCCGGACCTTTGATGAAAAGTTGGGGATTATCTTGCTAGTGTCTATAAATATAGTGTCTTACATGTTGACACAGGGGATTTACCAAACTCCAGTCGGTGAAGATAAAGTTTCAGTCCATGGGAATCATTCACTGAGACAATTTTTTTGTTTACGATTGTGAATGTTTGACAAAACAAAAAATGTTTTGAGATCTTCCATTACCAGTATGTTCAGACAGAAATATGAATGGAAACTTACACAAAATTGAATTTGTCCAAAACTTATTTCTACTATTTATGGGGATGTCATCCAGGGTTCTCCACAGGATGTTTTAAAACTGTGAAACATTCTGGACCCAGAATTTTGAAGTTAGGGCTTAGCAGGCTGTATTGAAATGATGTCCTTGGAATGTTTTTACTTGATGTTTATCTGTGGTTTTAAAAGCCATACTGTGAATTCTAAATGTCTTTTCCTTATGGCTTCTGTAAATTTCATCTTAAGTAAAAGGTATTATTATTTTGTTAATTTGTTATTTTTGTATATCGGTTGCACTTTGAATGTATCAGCCCAATACGCTAGCTTGGGCATGAGGAGAACCCTGTCATCTATCTTTTGAATATGCTTGTCACATTCAAGTCAATCCAAATGATTCTGTTGCTAAATTCAGATTGAATCAGGTGAGGGATTAAGATCATTTTTGAATGAGACGTACCTTGTGCCTTACAGGTTGTCCCATCCAGCCGGAGTTCATATCCAGCGATGCATGAACATTCATATGACCCTACAGTGTTAACGCAAACTTGACTACAGATTCCCTCTTCCTCTTCTTCGCATTCATTCACGTCTAAAAACAGCAAGGACAAAAATGTTGCTGGGAAAATTTCAAAATTCTGGTTGTATCAATGAATAAACACTGAGGGAAACTGACAGGACGGTACAGCAGGACATTTCTTTTCAGAAGTGCATGTACGTAGTCTTCTGAATTCCGAAATCTACTCCGTGACAGTAGAATAAATAGCAAGACAAGTTCTCATGAACAATTTAGACAGCATAGTAGATATATACACAAGGTGTAAACACAAGGTTTAAAATGTAACCACAAACTGAATATACATTGATACATCACCATGATATCCCAATAGCAAGTACCCCGTAACCAACCAGACTCCTCACCTAGACACTCTTTCCCGTCTCCACCGATCAGGTAACCATGGTTACAGGAGCATCTCACCCCTGGGCTTAGGCCAGTGCAGATCTGATCACATCCACCATTATCTGAGCCGCAGGATTGTCTGGTCAAATCATCCGAATCTAAAACAACGAAAGGCAGTCTTATTATAGATTGAGCGTTGCTTGCCTACATAGACTCTGAAAGGCAGGGTGAACTTTTGGTAACTACTCCACAATTTAATGACCATAAAACTTACTTGGAGAGCTGTTGATGTTATAAAACATTGTGAGAAACGACCCCCTTTAAAGTAGTGTAGTTTTAGAGAACAAGGGCATTTTTCAGCCCCAAATTTAAATCAGAGAAAGGCTTCAGGCCAGAGCCTAAGCCAGAGCCCTTTGTACTTACAACATGGCTGAACAGGTCTCTCATCACTGCTGTCTCCACAGTCATCGTTTCCATTACAGACTTTAGACAATCCTATACACTGACGGTTCTTGCACTGGAACTGATCATTGCCACACACTCTAGAGTTGGCTGTTAGAGAATCAGAAATATTTAGAAAATACTGAGGTGGCAACCTTCTACCACAATGGGACCTTGCCATGGCCAAAATTTATGGCTTTGCTTACCTCAAAATTCTGCACTTAGGACCCAAAGAATGATGTGCTTTGCAGGCACCATAAGCACAGAATTCTGCAGTCAGCAGAGTCATTAAATTGGGCTTAATTTCACTTAAGTGTAATCTTACGCTGACAGTTCATTTTTAGAGATTGGGTTGTGAGTTTTTGAAAGCCCTTCTGTGTTTTGAGTAAATTTTGATAATGCTTTCTCATTGAGATTGTAGTTGACAAACAAGATTAGAATTTGAGTAGTGACTTTTTGAAGATCAATGTTTTGTTGAGTAAATTTTAAACATTAAATTAAGTTAAATTTCAAAAGTTGAGTAGTGATTTTTTGTTGTAAATGATTTGTTTTGTTAAGTAAATTTGAGATCGATCTCATTGAGATTGTAGTTAACAAACAAAGCTAGAGATATAGTGAGTTTTTGAAAACTGTGTTTTGAGTAAATTTCAGGATTTGTTTCTCGATGAGATTGTAGTTGATAAACGAGACTAGAGATTGAGTAATGGGTAGTGAGTTTTGGCATTTGGAAAGATATTTTGTGTTTTGAGTAAGTTTTGAGAATTAATGCTTCAGATCGTAGTTGCCAAACAAGTTCTGCATTGAATTTTGAATTTCCGGTTGACTCTTTAATATCAAGATAAGTTGAATTTTAAATTCACTTTAGAGAGTGTAATTGTAAGCATAAGTTTGTTTTGATTGAGTTCCAAGTTGAACTTATGAAACAAGAATTGCAAAAACAGTTTTCTCCACGACACTTGGGGATTTTATCCGAACAAAACTAGCTTTGTTTTGACAAATCCTAAAGTTGACTTTTGAAATTCCAGGTGTTTAAGTTTTGAAATCACCCTGACTTCAAACTGAAAAACAAAAAACGTTCCTGTTCAACTTACGGCAATCTTCCTCATCACTGTTGTCGGAGCAGTCTGGTTCCCCGTCACACCTCCATGCTTCTCTTATACATCTTCCTGTAATACACTGGAACTGGTCAGGGGAACAGGTGTGCTCGGCTAAAGGGTAAAAAGGTCCAATGAATTTTACATTTTTAAGACTGACTTTTAAAACTGATCATATAACATAATTGACGGACTGTGGAAGTGTTCTTCCAAGCTGTGTAATCAGTTTAAAGAGGCAGATTGCCTTCAGATTGGGCACTTTGGGCTATAAAAAGCATTTGTTTGGAAATGAATATGGTATGAAAAAGATATTTAAAAAGTAATATGTAATCATTTAAACATAAATAGCCCTTGAAATTGTGGTGTTTTTTATGTAATTTCATGACAGAACAGAGTCTGCTATTTTGTAGAACCAAGTTTTTGACTCCACAAAATGGTGGATTATATGTTCCGCTGGTTGTACCTCCAGAGGCAAAGTGTTTTTCAATCACTTCTCACTAATGACAACACTGTAGTTATTTTAGTGGTTTGAAAAACGCAACATTTTGAGAGATTTGAAGACAATATGCCCCTTTAAACTTTCCCTCTGAACCCCCCCCCCAACTATCCCAACCCGTCCCAGCCCTCCTTCCAACTCCCAGATCGATCCCCAAGATCTAATCACTCACGGCATTCAAGCTCATCCGACAGGTCTTCACAGTCGTAGTCCCCGTCGCATCTCCACCGACCATAGATGCATGTATCGTCACCACATCTGAACTCATCATCTGTACAGGTCATATTCTGGCCTCCTGGAGAAATTCAACATAAATACAACAGTTAATATGTTTCTTTGCCAATAGTGGGTACCAATCATAATCAATAACTATAGCTTACATTAAACAAAACAATTTGGTGATCACACAGAGAGCAGGGACATACACCTGTACATGTACTTTTATTGATTTCAAATCAATGGGGGGCACTTTGGACCAAATAATTTTACAGGATGCTTACTACCATTACCATCTTGATAACATGTATCCCACTACATGAGGGTCTTCAAAACTTGTGCAATCTTATTTCACCAAATCCTTCTAATTTTGTGACCTCCTTCCACAGTTGTCCTTTGGGTCAGACACTCCCAGGGACTTTCAAAGCTGATTGAGTCAAAGCTCATCTGGTCATTGCAAACATGGGAGGAAATATATTATTTTATTAATGTTATTATGGTATGGTTAAAAATCATTGACTCCCTAAAAGACTTTGGGAAACCTACCACAGTTGGCTTCATCACTGGAATCAACGCAATCATTGTCTCCATCGCAGACGTAGTCCTTGAGAATACAGTTTCCAGTCTGGCACAGGAACTGCCCATAGCTGCACGGCACTACACTATCCGCTGAAACAAAAAATTTAACAAGAATGCTATCAGATGGAGGCACCTTGTGCTGGGGTGAAAGAGCGGTGAGAATGCATTTTTCTAAATAAAATCCTAAAATTGGATACTCGTGTTCTTTTTGGTGTGGAAATAACGCACTCTTAGTTTACAGAATATTTCATTTTAGAGGTAAAATATTAAAGTAAGTAGGGAACCCGACTATCATAGACATTAGCCTCACTATGAATCTTATAGACCTGAGTGTATTAACAACTAGGATGGCTTACGGCATGAGGTTTCGTCAGAGCCGTCAGGGCAGTCTATGTCCCCGTCACAGGCCCAGGAACTGGCGACGCATCCACCAGCCAGGCAAGAAAACTCTGTTGCTTTACATGACTGGGCAGCTATGAAAAAATAGAAGAGAAAGCAAGTGTTTGAAAGTTTACTTTTTCTGATTAAATGACGTAGGGTCATAAAGTTTTTCATCAACGTTATGCTGATTTATAGGCAAAATTATCAAGAAAGATATAATAAAAGTCACATGTTAAATTTTCAGCTTTTTCAGAAAACAGTGTCTACTTGTTAAGAACACGCTTGGAAAAAAATTCACAGTATTTTCAGAAAAACAATGAATCAATCCACAATAAGTGAGGTGACAGCGGGTACCAGCCGCATCTCTGGATCGAAGCATTCGCGAATGGACACCAACCGTGATAAATCTGAGAAGTGATTCATGCATCAATTGTTTTTCAGATTCAAATGTTTTGGGGTGAAAAATTATCCAAACCATATTACCTCAAGAGGAGTCCTTTCTCAATTTATACGATCAACAATTTAGACTATCAACAGATCACTGCTTCTCACCAACTGACATGACTGACCAAGTAAGTTTTTATGGTAAAAAAAGCTTACCAACAAAACCATCAACTTTAGCCATCTGTAATGTTTACATACATGAAGGATCTCTAAAGAGCTAAAATGTATTGTATAGATAGTTCCCAATAGACGCCATCTTTACGGGCAAATTGCATTTTGGCTTGCAGGCGCGCCAAGTGCTCAAATTATGAACGCAGCCGCGCTGTTTACTAACCAATCATGCAACGAGTTTTGTGAAATGTGCGCGTGCTGCACGCCGTTCTCACGCAAAACGCATGACTGTGTGTTCCAAATTGCCCGTAAAGATGGCCGACTTACGTCATATTGCAACCTATCTATACCATTTGAAAATGACATTCAAATCTTAGAGGAAAAAACTTACGACATATTTCATCTGATCCATCCCCACAGTCATCTTCCCCGTCACACACCCACCGCTGTCTGATGCACTTATTATTTGCACACTGAAATTTACTCTTCCCTTCACACTCCTCCGTAGCTAAAAGATAAACAAATTTAGCTTTTAAATATGCGTAAATTTTCCAGCACTTTTAATTTCAAAGAAATACTAATAATATTAATAGAAAACAAAATGAACACTCAGATTAATACCAAATCTATGGTTTGGGCAAGCTTTTGTATACCAACCTACTGATGGGCAAATCCTTGTTTTGTACCATAGTGCCATATACTCATTCATTCAGAATTGTGTATGGGTGTTCGCTGTCTCTTACAAATTTATGCAAAAGCTTTCCCCAAATCAAGTGACATAGCAACTGCCTAGAAGTCTGAAAAATTCAAATTTAAGCAGTCACTTGTGACTAAGCAAGTCACTTTACCAGACATTATTCAAATCTAAGGTAGTGTGCAAATTGATGGTTTCGGCAATGGCCGGCTGTGGCCGGCTGTGGCCGGACCACTTCTTCAATGTTATAGACCTTCATCACTCTGCTGCAATCTTTGTCACGTTCCCTGAACACCACCAAGTGGCAAAAATAGTTCCTTCCAGCCTCAGTTTGTTCACACTGATTTATATAGAAGAGAAAGAAGAAGTACATGTAGCCGAAGTCACTTGATTCAAACATGACCTAATTCACAATGGCTTACTCCCCACATGCTAAAAAGACTGGCTTATCAGTCAACTTACGACAATTGGTCTCATCAGACACATCACCGCAGTCGTTGTCCGTGTCACAAACCCAGCTCTGTGGTATGCACTTTCCATTCCCACATTCAAACTGATCAGCTGAACATGTCGGCAAAGCTGTAAAGCAGAAAGCAAGCCCAACCAAAGATTAAATATTTGTTATAAACCGTCCATATCAAGTGGATAAACTCTCATTACCAAATTGCTTTGACATAAACAACTGCCAGTGATCACATTGCTTGACCACTCAAGCATGAGCCACACACTTTTAAAGAACAGAAAACTTTATTTCAAAGACTCTAATCACTTTGAAGATACTGTTTTACAGCAAAATAAGAAAAATTGTCTCACTCAATATTAATTCCCTTTCAAATAATCGGAAAATCATTGAGATCATCCAATATATGTCAAAAATCTTGATCTTTGTTTCCTCAGTGTGATCTCAAACATTTTTTTAAACACCATATTCAGATATTGGGGCTCTGTAAGTGTTTTGCATTTCCGATCTTTCCACTCCAATTTGAAGGGATTGCATTATAGCAACCTTATTATATTTTACCATCATTGGCAAGACGCCATGTTTCTCTTTCCAACTATTGTAAAGCTTTGGTACGGAGGATGAGCATGGACAAAACTTCAGCTTTATAACAAAATGGCCTTTGTGCTTAGGCTTGAGTGCTTTTTGTCAAAAGTAAAAAAGAGGGGGTACGAGTTCAGTGGACTGAAGTGCCTGATATGGAAAAAGTGTTTTTTTAAAACAAGGTTTGAATATCGGCAAGACTTGCATGGTCTTTCTTCATTAGGAGCTTTCTTCAAATTTTTTGGAGTTTCAAAACTTTGCCTACATGTAATTCTGAAAATTTGGGGTGGTCAGGTTGGCATCGTCGTTTCTTTCCTCACCTTCCATCTGTCCTGGCCCTGGTTCGAATCCCACCGGGGGGCACTATGTGGATTGGGTTTCAGTCCCTGCCTGATTGCATGGGTTTTCCTCATTTGGACTTTTCCTCCCACATCCTAAACTGAACATTTCTTCTGTTATCTAATCACCATCTAGTTCCTGGCGCTTCCGCCGTTGGATGTACCATGAAGTAAACAAAATAATAAATAAATAAAATAAATGTTCTACTTACCGCAGCCAACTTCATCAGCTCCATCACCACAGTCGTCATCACCGTCGCATTTCCATTGAGGTGGGATGCATATGCAATCTCCTGTCACCTGAGGCGGGCATGTGAACTCATTGTGTTTGCACTGACAGGAATTAGGGGTTGTGAGGAACAGGTAACCTGGAAGAATAAGCAGGGATGAGATTTGATGATTTTGATGAGTAGGATACCAGTCACAAATCTGGTACAACTGTGGCTTGTTTCTTGGGGGGGGGGCTGGTACTGGTAGGTATCCTATTTCTGGTCAGCAAAATGTTGCTGTACTTAGATACATTATTTACTTGTCATGCTTGAGCAGCTCTATGAAACTGGGCCCTGGTACAGAGGATCATGGGAGGCTGAAGCCACTCAACACCTACCCTCCCCCAACCTCTTGGGTGAAACATTGCAAATGATTTACAGATTCTCTTCAAATGAGTAAAGCACTGGGCTGCTGGGGAAGAGAAACATCTCCCCTAGATCAAGATGAAGCCCCACCCCCTTCAAATCAACTCTCAACAGTCAATGCTCCCAGTCTCCCACCCCTCCCCCTCCCCCCAGCCTTGAAAATGTAAGTTACCATTGAGGACATAAGACACTAGATGTACTTTGTGTTTCAGGATGTGACTCTGTGGGAATACCGGCACAAAGTTATGAAACATGCAAGATTACTCAATGATGTTTGGTTGATTTACAAACTCAGCATCCATCCCGAGAAAGAAACCAAACAAGTTCAAAGAATCTTATAAAATTACTCCCCTTATACATACTAGCTTAGAACTGACTACTACATGTACCATAGCGGGTCTAGCACTGAGAAACCTCAGTGTCACCCACTGACAAAAGAAATCAGTGCCTGTTGTTAAGCCAGTGGGAAAATTCTTTAGCCAGGGAGAGGGAGTCTGTGTAGGGTCTTGCACTAATCCCTGGTGAATGCGGATTGGAAAGGGGCTTAGGTTGGACTAACCATGGGCTCTAGATTGGCTGCAAATGTCTATTAGGTCTTCAGCGCTATGATGCCTGCATGCTGTGTACAAACACACAGGCAGATTAGAGCATCACTGCTGTGGAGAAATTGCAGGTTTAGTGCAACAGTCACAGTGGTGTAAAATTAACTGTGAACTGATCTTCACAACGAGGTTAATCGGGGATGTTTTGACACAATGTATTCTTGTGATTTTTTCCTCCCTGCAAAAGAGAATTTATCTGCCCGACCTCAACGCGAACGTGATTCTACGACATATTGTAGGCCTACTGTTTCTCATTCGGATTTGAATTTGACTGAACTTGATTGCCGTTTCTCAAACGGGTATCCATTCCATTTGACTTCTATTCAATTCTTGACATCTACAGTACTGTCATCAGGTAGCAATCTCATTGTGTAAAATTGCATCCTCTTCCCAAGCCTAAAAAACATGTTAGAGTTTGCCATCTCAACACAGCTTTAGTTAATCAACACTCAAGGCCCTTTCAAACAAGACAAATTTTAACAAGAGACCTTGACTAATAGCAAATTCCAGTCAGGTGAAAGCTATCCCTGTTAAATAATAACCAAGGACCATTGTTGTTTTTAACAGAGGTCCAGACCTCCTCCAAAAAATAGCAACCATGTGAAATCAACAGTACACCATATCAACATGTAGTGTGAAACATTTACTGTGCCATAACCAAGGACCCTTGCTACAGCGATATCATTATTCTCCGCCACAGAACAAGTCACTAGTGAGAACTTGAATAAAAAAAGAGTGAATGAACAATCATGACATTTACCACCCTCGTCCCTTAAAAACAAGGGACATTGTGGAGGTAAATTTTGGTTTTAAGAAGTCATGTGAAAGCATGTTAAATAATGAATCAAACGAAGTGACAGGCAACCAGCACCCATTACCGAGGACCTTTGTTACTGGTGCTCATATGAAAGGGCCTTATACTGTCACCTAAGGATCTTGAGGTTTGCCAGCCAACACCATCTTCTGGGGGTAAACCATCACAGCTTAGAATTATCTCCAGATTTAAACCAGAGTAAGGGGCTTGCACAATCAGGTCATAGTACCAGGAAGGGGGATGGGTCTAGACAATAGGGGGCTGCTCACGCTGTCTTTTGTAAATTTACTACGGTATTCTCCCCTCAGGGTGTCCTGGCTTTTGTAATCCTCTGGCCTCTACTAAAAAGATAGCTGAGTGTTGGGATGAAGAGGGCCTGGAACTGACATAAGTGCCGGCATTTCTATATTAGCGTGTTCAGGTGCATGTACAAATCTCTGAAACGTATGCACAGAAATGGTGTACAAATATTGGACAGTGCAAGCTGGCAGGGGCAGTGCCACTTTACCGTAGAAGAGGACACTCCAATCAGATTACAATTTTGAGGGGCACCAAAATGTATGTACTTAATCTAATTATGAGTGCGCCATACTTATTTACAAAATACGGAAATAACAGTCAGTATTTAACTTAAAATGCAGGCCTGGAATACCCTATATGTACAGGTACACGTTCATACAAGGGCCAGGTCATTTTACTCGCCACTTTTTAGTTTAAGGCCCACCAAAGCCAAGACCAGGGCAGATATTTATGTTCAAGCACAAACTGGGAGCATTGTGTTATTAAATTTGTAAGTAATAAATTGACAGAGCCCCAGGGAGAACCGAAACAGAGGTTGAATTACAAGACACACAGGTGGGAGGTATGAGAAGGAGGTTGAATTACACAGGTGAGCCAAGTTACAGGAAGTCAAAATCTTGGCTTTCTCTTAAAGGTACAGCAATGCCACACACACAAATCAGGGTTCTTCCCAGAATTTGTCAAAACTGTGAAGAAGTCTGGACCCAAATTGTTTTGTATTTATAACTTCCTAACCTTTGACAATGTGTTGGGTACCAATAGGTAGCAACAACTAGACAGTTATGGGTTTGAGGCATTGTATGGTGAGGTATCAATGTAATGTATGTATTCAGTTTGCGGTAACACAATGTGTATACAAAGTACTTTGCTGTGTAGATTTCTTCCTGGGAACTTGTCTTGCTATTTATTCTACTGCCAATAGACAGTGTGAATGAGATTTATATGTACTCTTCCAAAAACTTGTTGGTACCACATCCCTTTAATCTAAGTGAACATGGCCCTCAAGTCACCTTCATCCTATCCAGGGGTTTGTCAAGGAGTTTGGCAAGCTGTGTAGGGATTGGATATTGGCTTGCTAGGCAACCATCCTTCACAGCTGTTCTGACCACCGCCCACCCTGTGTGATGTGAGCATTTTACACACCTTGACAGAATTGGCTACCAGCTGAGAATTAGATGTGGGTTTTTTAAAGAAAATAAAGGTGAGATTGGGTGAAAAACAATAAAAACATTACAATATGTACAGGTGTAAAATTTAAAGACAAACACAAGACACTGGTGACAGGTTTGAATTTTTTTTTTAAATTGTATAAAATCGTGAAAAAAACAAAACTCTTGGCCCAATTTCATGGTGCTAAGAAAAAAAGTTCCTTGACAATTTTCTGCTTAGTAGAAATGAGCAGGATACCAGTCAACAATTGTACGCTTGACATGATAGTGTGGATGGTAACCTTATTCTTGTAATCATAATATTTTGAGCTTAAGCAGCTCAATGAAATTGGGCCCAGGTGGCAAACTGATTAGGCCTGTAAGTTTATACCTGTTCCAATCATCCAGAAAAAAATATGCATTTCAAATGACATTTGAAGAATCCCCACATCACTTTTAAGTTTTTATAGTTTGATTTTGATCAACAACAAGAATTTGAATGCAATGAACTCTCTACAAAATTCCTGTCAACCATAGTCTGATTTTTGTCATTTCCATTATCACAAAGTCACTTAATATGGCCTTACAAATTTAAAAACAAAATTAACAGTAACCTGTTTCTGCTAACCAAAAGATTTTTCTGTGCTAAGCACATTATTACTCCCTGCTCACCAGTATAACTGGCTCCAGCTGGTCCAATGAAACAAGCAAATGAAGGACAGTCAGTTACCATGGAATCTAAGGCATGCGGCAAACAATTCCAATAACTTTATTTGGTAATGTCAAAACCCCTATCCTAATTGTGAGGTCAGGCATGTTGGGACAACCCTGGAACCTCTTGAGGCACCTCAAGGGCCTCTCAAGGGGGTACCTCTGGGGTAGCTGCATGCTCAGACAATCCCCAGGCACATTGCGCTACCTTTCCTCCATGTTGTAACTGCGATAAAGCTGTGACAACAGTTGGAAAATTAGACCAGGATTCTCAGTTTTTAAAGGAAGGGTCCTAGATTTTGTTTTTTTGTCAACACACAAATTAAAGAGAAAGATACAATAAAAGTTACATGTGAAAGTTTCAACTGAATACAGTGTCTACTTTCTGAGAAAACAGAAAAAACTATCACTGTACTTTTATAAGAGTGCCAAACCCATCCATGTTTGTCGAGGTGACAGTGGGCACCAACCACATCTCTGGCCGCAGCACTCACAAACGGACAAGAATCCTTAGAAACCTGAGATAATTAATCAATTCTCAGATTCAAATGTTTTGAGATGAAAAATTTATCCAAACCATATTTCTTTGAAGGGAATCCTTTCTCAAAATAGTTTATACAAGTATCACAGCTTGTGGTGCTTCTCACCAAGTAAGTTATTATTGTCAATCATTTTTCGAGTATTTATCAATCTATGACCCTTTTGCACATTCAACCTCTTGACTGACAAAGCCTGGGCCCTATTTCATACAGCTGCTTAAAAGCTCTTTTCACACGAGAACAATTTAGCAGGGGTCCCTTGCTTTATTTTAGCATGTTTTTGGGGTTTTTTTTATGGCAACTAGTGTGAAAGGACCACATCGTTTGATGCTCCAAGGTCCATAATAAAATCTCAAACATTGCTAAATTTTATCGGAGGGCCAGACCTCTTGCTGAACAATGTTCTGCTAAGCAAAAATAAGCAGCAAACCAGACACAAACTGGTAACCTTATTCTGGTAAGCACAATTTTGCTGTGCTTTGCTACTTGTTTGTGTATGGCAGCTCAATGAAATTGGGCCCTTGGATATTGTTGTGCACTCGTAAGATGTTTTCTGTCCTTCAACAAAAGATTTTCACAGCTTGATGTTACAAAACAGCACTTTCTTCACATGTATACAGAGTACATGTAGTCTGAGGAATTCAAATTTGAATTTTCAGTTGTGACCATGAAAGTCTCTTCACTGAAATTTTTTCTAATTTATTGGGCCCCCAAGCACACATTCTTTACCTAAAGTTGTACCAGCCATCACATGATCACAAACCATAAAGAAACTATCATCCAACAATGCAAGGAACCCTGCAAACAAACAAATTACTGGTCTCTCATTTGAACAGAAACTCACCAACCAACAAAAAAGTCACAAATAGCTAACAGTGGCATGAAAAGAATTCTGCTGGAGCCACACCGGCCTACCAGTTTTGGCATTTCAAAAGCTGGCACAAACAACCTTTTCATTTGACCGCTTAAGGGGGGGGTTGCAGTGAATGAATCCTCTCTTTTCAATAAAAGATCTGTACCGGGCAGACTGCCACCAAGATGCTGATTCCAAGACAGTTGACAATGTGGGCCACGGTAAAACAAGTTTCTGTTACTGGAGCTTGCAGGTCTAAATGTAAATGCTACATGAACCTGTTCTACTTTTCTACTGAATGCGATGCTACTTTCATTTATTGTTTTTGGTTGTTTTTGCAGAGCAGCGCCATGAGAAGCGCTCATTATTGTCTTGTTGAAAAACAAATAATATTCACTTTGATACACCCCTAGGGGTGTGAAATAGTGCCATACAGTCTATAAGAACCCAGTATTATTATTCATTGGGGGAAAAAAATGCAATCAGGTAGGGACTAAAAACAAACTATAAGCATGGCTCTAGTCTGATACAGGATTGGAACTGAGGTCCCCAGAGGTGACAGCAAGGGAAAGATACCACATCACCCTGAGCCCCAGAATTAAGCATTTGAATTTGCCAAGAAAGGAAACATTCACTTTCGCAGACAGATATTTGGGGACCAACTGCATCTCTGGTCGCAGCGTTCGCAAACACACACCAACCCTCAGAAATCTGAGAAACAATTCTCAGACTCAAATGTTTCGGGGGGAAAATTATCCAAAAAAACATATTACTTTGAAGGGAATCCTTTCTCAAAGTATACAATGTACGTAGTTGATAAGCTGCAGAGCTTCTCACTGAGTAAGTGTTTAATCTAGGACCCTATCCTTAAAGGGAAGCAATTTTTTTTATTTTCAAATACCAAGTAATAAACCACAAGGGAAACTGACTGGGTTATAATGGTCTTATTGAAAAAAAAAATCTAAAATTTAAAGCAGTAACAGTCAAATTAAGATAATAGTTGGTTACTTCATGTATTTCAGTACATTGGTCGCTTTAGAAACCATGGCTTGGACTTGGGCTCAGGCAGTTTTTTTAAGAAAACGTTTGTTGTCCTTCAAACAGGCAGACAGATTCCAAGCCAGAGCCCAAGCCAGAGCCCAAGCCAGAGCCCAAGCCAGAGTCCGAGCCAGAGTCCAAGCCAGAGCCCAAGCCAGAGCCCAAGCCAGAGTCAAAGCCAGAGTCCAAGCCAGAGCCCAAGCCAGAGCCCAAGCCAGAGTCGAAGCCAGAGCCCAAACAAGAGCCCAAGCCAGAGCCCAAGCCAGAGCCCAAGCCAGAGCCCAAGCCAGAGGCCAATCCAGAGCCCAAGCCAGAGTCCAAGCCAGAGTCCAAGCCAAGGCCCAAGCCAGAGCCCAAGCCAGAGTCCAAGCCAGAGCCATAGTTTCAAATTGCCTTAGTGAAGTTTGTTTAGAGCTCTTAATAATTTCATCAGCCTTGTGTTTATCCAAAAAGTCAAATGAAGCTTGGGTGATCCAAGGTCTCCCAACAATCAAAGGAATCCCTGTAAGTGGAAAATCAAGTGATTACGTCTTGATTGATCCATATTAGAGTATTTTGTTTGTTTGAAAAGACCTTCATCCAGTTGAAGCAAGCTCAGCGTATTTTACATAACACCCAAGTAAATCTTTGTCATTTGATTGGAGGACTGTTGGTCATGCATCATTCATTAAAAACTCTCCAATTGCCAATTGACCTAATTCACCAGACATTATAAACCCAATGATCTTAATTGGTTTTACCCCCTGCTAAAAATATAGAATTCAAACTGCCTCTACCTACTGGGCAATCTCGGTGGTTTAGTGGTAAGACATCTGCTCTAGAATGGCAGAGGGCCTGGGTTCGAATCCCACCAGAGTACCTGTGGGTTTTTTCACAGGACTCAGGAAAGTAGCGAGAATACAGTGCTTTACACACATCAGTGTACGGGTAAAACCAAATAGTGTTCTTCATCCCTGAAGCAAATTTAACATCTATTAAATTCAAAAGTCTCACCACGTTCTCAGAAGACCATGGCACCTACATCAGAAAGTCAGAACGTCTCCTGGAACATTTTGACTGGGGCACCAAAACCATGACAAGGGGGAATGAACTCAAGCACCCTTGTGGTGTTGCCACCAAATAAATTTGATGTTTTTGTCAACATTTCCTACACCAAACAGCTCCTTTCTTTGTCAACTTTTTATAGCACGTTCTGTTCATTTGATGTAGAACCGACAAGAAATACTAAATGAAGTCATTAGACTTCCGCCTCAGAAGAGAAGGGGTGAAAAAAACAAAATTTCATTACTTTGTGGTGTAAACTCCCTCTGGCTGTTTGGGAGGGTGTCAAGTTATCAAATGCAGCCATCTTGGCCAAGTTGACCTACGACCCCTACCTGCAAACCTCCCAATCTGTCATGCTCAGTTCCCTCCCGCCTATTCTGTCTAAACATACAATGGGTATCGTTCCATCAATCCAAACCCCTAGAATGATGAATTGATACCATACTGCAGAGCCTGGGAAGCTCTTAACATATGCTCCGACTTAACCTCTCTTGCCTCATCATTTATCAACTTGTTTTCTACGTTACAATCTGTTTTTCACTCCGCTCCTCCCCCTTGACTTCTTTTCACCCTTTTTACTTTTCCCCCCAAACAAAATCACATGTACATGTGTACACTCAGTCTCAAAATCATTTAAAACTTCTTTCCTGTGTTAACCCTAACAGACTAATGTAAGCCCATTTGCTTACACACAGCCCAAATCCTCCTACATGTACATGTACATGTATATCCTTCAGAAGTAGAGCGTAAAAAGCTCATACATGTGTCAAAGAGCCCAAATCCCTCTAAATCCTTCTGGTTTTCCTCATCATAACATTCCCATCCCCCAATAACCCATATCCTTCAGAATAGAAGGACTTGTGGGCCAAAAATAACCCGACAGCCCAATCCTTCTAAAAACCCTCTCACAGCAGAAACCAATTTAATGAATGAATGTACTCTTCCAATAACCAATGATGTACAATCCCTTTATGATAGTTCTCTTGATTGAAATAGAGGATTGAAGTGAATGTACTTGTCCAAAGACCAAAGTACCATCCTTTTATGTTATGTTTCTTGAACACAAGAGGATTGGAATGAATGTACTCTTCCAATAACTAGTGATGTACATGGTACAATGTATCATACAGGATGTATGGTACCACACCTTCACAGTATTTTTTTATTTTTTTCAAAATTTGAATATCAATGTGTTTTTCATCACTCGGGAGTGCATTTCACACAGGACACAAACTCATAAAAAACGCCAGGTTAGAATGGTCTTGCCAGTACAATAGTCATAGTGACTTGTTGATTACAACTATACAGACAAAAAGCACTTCAGTGTCTGTGAAATTCTCCAATGGGAGTGCAAGGCAATTATTTAGAAGGTGACATTTCAGCAGGGGTTCTTTTGTCACAACTATTTTAGCTAATGTGTGGCAAAGTATACAACAAACAACCCAGGGGGGTCTGAAGATGGTAAACACACATCACCAACCCCCCTTGTTATTTTAAAGGTACTGTCTTGCTGCCTTTTGCGGCACAACAACAATTCTTCAACTGTTTTTCTTCCAACCATGCTTCTGTGTAAGAAAAATGTTAATGTCGGTTGGAAACTATTGAAGGGGCAGCTCCGACAAGACTACAATGTACAATCTAGGGTCCAATTTCATAGAGCTGCTTAAGCTTTAAACAATTGTCTGCTTAGCAGAAATGAGCAGGTTAC
>CM021547.1:10092756-10107829 GCA_010994315.2 Pisaster ochraceus | reverse complement strand
CGGTCTGCACTCCAACTGGGGTGGTTACTACTATTGTTACTACGGTATCAAACTATCATACTCATTATTATGACTTAATCGCCTAAGATTTCAACTACATGCAAAAATACAAGAAGGTAATATTTGTTACTGTTATGTTACTATTAATGATGTAGCGCAACAGGAACAGAAAGGCAAGAACTACTGGAATCAGACGACAAGACAAACTCATTATTTTCTAAATTGGTCAAGATTATTAAAAGTGACCCAAATCATTGAGACTTGAAAGCCATACTGGGAATAGAATTCTAAACAAATAAATCAAAAATGATGACAACATTGAGCAGGGGAGCAGGGAATGGGGCGACTCAAGCATTTTGGCTAGGTTTGTAGGACAAACAGAAGTAGTAGGCCTTGTGGCCTCTTTGTAATTCCAGGCCTGTTTTTCTTTGTTTTACTGTAATTTGCTCCATAAGCACCTTTTTAGTGAATTTCTTTTTTTTCCACACCATGCAAAGCTTCAAACATTGCTTAAATGTTATGAAATCCATACAAACTTCACCAACGACCTTACACTCCCGACTGAGTGGGCAAAGTATCAACTGCAAAGAGTTTTAAGATTACAATTTTACATCCTAAGTAGCTTAATGATACCATGGAGCTATGAAGATACTGAGCTTAGCTCTTCAGCAACAATTTTCTGTGCCGACTTCAAGGTTTACGCTTTACAAAAACATGGGCACCAGTTTGTCAATCAACCTCATGAGTACAGGCATCCCTGATGGACGTCAAACAAAGTCCTCTTCATACTCCATTACATCAGACGACGCTCACAATGAAACCCATGGTCTTATTATTTTTCCCAAAGTTAAACAGCCCATGTGTAACATTTAAAATCCACCTGACGTAGACAGAGCTGATGAAAAGCCCATCCCCGTGTTTAAGGAACCCTACAGTTATTCATGGACACCTTATTGTCTCCTGTGACAAGATATTTTTTTAAAGGTTCCCCCAGACATGCCAGAGCAGATTTTAGAGACCACTGAGCACTGAAATCTAGCCAGTCAAGCAAGTGATCCAGTGATTAGACTGTGACCTCAATCCTCCAACACTTTGTCCAATATCCTCCTCTCCTACGAGATTAGATTAGATGACAATTATAGAAATTCCTGAAAAATGTCTTGCTGGCCTGAGGGTTTCCCTTATTCTAGACCCAGAACCTCTCAAATGTAACAATTCATCACCAGAAATCCAAAACTACAGGTTTGGACACAACATGGACTTATTTCTTTCTCCCCGAGGTGACTTCTTTTCTTCTTTCAAAAATGTTTGAAGGCTCAAAGAGTTTTTGAGAAAATCCTGAAATCAGGAAAAATCCTGAGGAGTTTCCTACATGCAGGCTCTACATCACTTCACAATAACATGTTTGGACATACATGTACAGTAGATAAGACTGGAATGCCTGACCCAATTGTTATTTGGGCCAACAACTACACCAACAACCCTCATCTCTTCTGAATCATTTTGGCAAAACAGATACATGTAGGGTGGGGGGGAGATCAAAGGCAAAGTTCGTAGCATTACAGGTCAGTGGCTAGTTTTGTCAACCCTGTAAGCAATTTCTTTATTTTATGTATTATTTATTTATTAGTTCTTGTTGTGAAGCCAAGGGTTCTCAGAAAAGTAAACTTAATTGCTTGTACAAGCCAACACCCCGTGTAGAAAGGACAAGAGGACGAGAAAGGAAGTTTCAGTTTTACACGGTGGAGGCAAACCCAAGAGAATTATTCTAGGAAAAAATCCTCAATCAGACTGAACACCCCATCCACATACATGTAGCGCCTCCAGCGGGATTCGAACCAGGGTCCTAGAGGTGGAAGGCGAGGAACAATACCACTACATGTACGCCAACCCAACCACCCAGCAGAGCAGACCTACCTGTGTAAGCTCAGTTCATATAATTTCTTTTTTCTTTTTTTTACCACTGCTTGCCACCTTTATTTTACAGCAAAGCAAACTGCATCCTTCATGTACTAACTTGCTTGTGTGACAAAACAATGCAACTGTGGACGATTGCATGCACTGCCGTACAGTACATTTACATGTATACAATGGTATCACAAGACACATGTATCAGGCATGATGATACTCTGCCCTTGAAAAAAAGATCTGTCAAAGATTCTGTTGTATAAATCTCCACACAGGTCAAAAAATCCTACTGAGTGACCTCTCTATGGTCCAACACCGGATTGAACTGTTGCAGTGTGGAACAGCGTTCTCCCTTAACACTGGTCCCGCTGGCCAAATGCTATTTAAACACCCGAGGACCAGCCAAAATTCTCTGCAAGTGGTCCAGCTGGCTAGTCCAGTGTTTATTTATTTAATTTTGAATCTTTAGACATTTTGACAATAAATAAGTTGAACAGGGGCTGTAAAGGGTATACAATAAAAAGCACCCCTATTCATTTGAAATATGGACCAGTGAAAAAGGTTATGGACTAGTGAAATGGCAAGCTGACTGGTCTTGCTTGCCAGTCACTAATATAGTTAGGGCAAACCCTGGTGGAAACATCTGCCAAACTTACAGTACACAGGTACACGTGACTGGTCTCACCTGTGTCCAACATGGAGATGTTCCATCATACGAAAAGGCCTTAAAAATGTAGACATGGTCTAAAAGTCTATCATTTTCAACACAGCTACATTTTCAGCTTATACAATTTACTTGTTTCGTTCTAGATGCTGTTAGCAAAAGCCACTTTCTTGAAGCCTTGCCAGATATGTCTTCCAGAAATTCAAACCAGCCCAGTCGTTCCTTTAAACTGTCAGAAATGTTTATCCCAACTGCTCAAGCAAGCAAAACAACACGTCAAACCCCCACCGAAAAAAAAAGTTAAGGACGAAGGAAGGGAAAAACGAACAATCGGAACAAATGAGTTGGAGCCAGATAAACAAGTTGCGCTGCTGAGTTAATCATCGCTCGAATTGGTGTGTGACCAGTCCCCGACAATAGGGGCAACCATTTGCACACTCTCACCAGCACCAATAACTAAGGGTTTGAAAAAAAAACACTAGTCTATTTCAGTTGATGTTAGAAAGTTGCTGGAGGATAGTTGGTTTGAATTGAATGCAAAGGCATCGATAAGATTCAACAGGCCGGAACGTTTTTCTGGATGTATCGTGCTTGATCGGTTCTATTCATAGCCTTCCCAGGAAAAATAAATCACAATTGATGGAGGGGGGGGGGGCTGATTGAGAAAGACTGAACTAAACCCTGGATTCTTTCTCAGATTCGTGGGATCATTGTGGTGGAGGCCCTATTGACAACAAGTGCCCGCTTTCCTCACACACTCATGCACTCATGGCGAGTGTGCTCGCCTCGTTTCTCCCTGGAGCGTTTAGCGAGAACAAAAGCGGCATAATTCAAGGGTTTACAAGCAGGCAGCATGTTCTTTCTTTCCACTTCATCCACCTCTCTGCCAGTGGTGCTGCATGATAGCAACTAGATTATCAATTGAGCAAACTCACTGTGACATATTTTAAGTCTAGATAAAACTTTCACACAGTGTATGTTTAGGTATAGTTTTTCTTCAGGAAAGAGTGTTTTGAGGGTCATGTCTAGCTTGCTGTAGGAGGGTACACAATGTAGTAAGCCAAAATACTTATAGCCTTTTTAAGGTATGGTGGACACTACAAGAGTGCACTAGTGTTCAGTTTAGGTGCATACAGCCATATTTAAAGTACATACACATGTACTCAAACCTAAATAGTGCCCTTGTAATGTGCCCACCGAATCTCAAAAAGGCTCATTACTGAAGGGCCAATGTTAGCAGTCCAACAAAGTTGGCAGGCTGGGAGAGTATTAAACCATAAAACAAAATGGACCCCAACCATCATACATTGTAACTGTCCTTGCACTTAAAGGCAAAGTATACTTTTGGTTTTTGGAACCGTTTGAATGATAATCCTATATAAATGTAGACATACAATCAAACTAACATGTGAAAATTTTATTTCAAAAGGTGGTCGCATTTTTTACATCCGGAGTGAAGAAGGTTGCACAATTTTGAGTAGCCCACAGTGCAAGTTTACTAGCCTGAAGCAAGCAGTTTTTACCAGACAATGTCTGCTGGGCTAGAATTAAGGGTGTTCCCTGTGTATGCATGACATACAAGTAGTAAGTGTTCTTACTTCGTTTCAAAGAGTTTCATGCAATTTTTCTGCAGTCGAGATTCGGCAACCAATGACTATGAGTTTAAAATGGCATTATACAGTACGTGTTGTGTCATATTACACACACACCACAAAATTATGAAAAAGATTGTACTTGTAGTGTGTACAATGTAACAATAGTATTGCACACTGTGTGTTTGAACATTTAGCATTCGATGATTGCATGATCAAAGTGCAACATGGACAAACTTGACAACATCTTTTCAAATGTAGACAATTACACCAGAGTGTAAAAGATCACGTGACAGATTTTGGCTAGACCGTGGGTAAAGGTTAAAGCAAACTTATTATCAATTTTTCTGTACCACACATCACCCAGCATTTCTCTAGTTTGGCTTTTTCTGAAAGGCCATTCAGAATAATATATATAATTTTATGAGGTTTTGTTTAAAAAAAATCAGTTTTCAATTCAAATAGGCTTAATTATAGATGAAAATATTTAAGAGGAAACAAATGAAATTCAGGAGAAAAAAGTATAACCTAGAGAGGCCTCTGCAGATTGTCCATAGTGTCTGTACAGCTCCATTGTTATTGGTTTACCTTGCCCTGACCTATCCACATGATGGGGAGTTGGTGTGAATTTTCTCTTTCCTTACTTAGTTGCATGCTAGAGGAAAGGAAAAGCAACAAATTGAAAACTCCTGAGCTGGGTGAACATTTTGTTTAAAACATCTGCCCCTCTGAGGCATTACTTTGTTTTCCCAGGAGAAAAGAATACCGGGGTCGATTTCACAAAGATAGTCCTAACTTGGACTAGTCCTAGGAGTTATTAAAAACTTAAGGCTTGTCCTAAGTTAGGACGAGTAACTCGTCCTAACTCGAGATAAGACTAGTCTTAACTCTTTGTGAAATCTAAAACTCAACATTTTGTTTGGGGGTGTACAGGTCTGATACTTCACGAAGGCAACAGAGGCATATATGCCTCCGTTGCCCCTGGTCATTGCCTTGGCGCCCCTTGAAACATTCCAACCAAAATTTACAATTTCCTCTTACATGTCTTAGAGCTTCTCTTTACAAAAGAGAAACACATTGGTGCCCTTGTCCTTTCAAAAATGAAGCATTAGGCCTAGGCCTGTGCAGGGCTCAAATTTTTGAGGAAAATCCACAAGACGTACGTATAGCTTCAAATGTTGGCTGGACTAGAAATGTTTTTACAAGACCAGAAAAAACAGAATCAAAATGAAAAGAAAACTTCCTGACACAGTTGAATAACTTCTTTTCAACTGTTTTTTGTGTTTTTGTTGTTGTTGTTGTTGTTGTTGTTGTTGCTGTTTTGAGCAAGTACTAAAACATGTAAGAGAATATGGTCAAATTTGTCTTTATGGGTACTATAGTATACTTCATTACTCAAAGGAATGGGAAGGTATTTTATTAGAATATAAATCAGCTTTTTAAACATAATTTGGTTTTGTCATAGATTATGGTATTTTTGTTCAACTGAAAAACACAAGACCGACGGACTTGTCAGGTCATGAGTTTACTGTCAAAACAATTTCAAAGGGAGACCAAATTTTCAACATTGATTATTCTGACTGGCTCTAAACAGAACACCAGGCGACCCAATTGAACACAAACAGAGGGTTCAAAGGGAGCAGCAGAGGGTGACAGGGGTAAAGATATGCCTTGAATGGGTGCTTGGGATACAGGCTACAAGGAAGTTGACTAATAAAAGAGGGATGAGCAGAGTGAGTGTAATTGCTTTACAATTCCTGGGTTTAAGAGGGTTTAACCGAAGGCATTGAGTGTGCTTTTTAGAGGGAGCACGGTACATAGGGCTGGTTTTGGGAGGATTTTTTTTATAAATCTTCATCAGGAGTCTAGGTGAATCTTGGTGAAACATCTTGGCATGGTGATTGAAATTACTTTGTCAACACCTTCCAAGGGGCTCTTAGTCATATAGGGCAGTAGTGGTTGGACGAAGTGAGTTCACTCATATTGTCTTGATTCTGAGAACTTCTTAAGGCGAACTTTCTTAAAATAGTGGAGAGTATTGGTGTTTATATATATTTTTTTCTCCTCAAGCAATCATAATAAAAGAACACACATGGTCAAAATAGCCAAAAAACTCATTAAAAAAACCTATAATTACAAAAACACAGAGGAGGTAAGTGAGCCCGCCAGAGCCTGATGGATTGTCCGATGGTAGTCTGCAAACTGGCTCCTAAACCCAACCCCCCTCCCCTACAATGCCCTACTATCCTGGGTTGCCAATTGACAAAATGACTTCTATAAATACAACATAACGAAGAAAATGCCCTTGCTACATTGGTACACCCCTGACTGTTTCACCCTTCTCTCTTTTAAAGAGACAGCCGGCTACCGATCAAAGCTGGTCCCCATTCCCTTGTCAGAGTTAATGGCACCCGGATGGATCATTTACTGAAATGAACATCATGTAAGTGTTAGGGGGTCAATCTCGTAAAACATTTATTTACTGGATCAGACAACCCTTATTGTGCAAATTGTTGACTTCAAAATCTGAACCCATTTTACCACCTGGGGGGTTCCACCTGGGGGTTCAGCACTCAACTTTAAAGGGGACAAAACAAAATGAATTACAGGGGGAAACAATTACTAGTTTTTTCGGATCAATCAATTATGACTTGAGAAATGTTTTAAATGAAACAGGTGGTTTCGACTATAATGTAATTGGTACCATGATTTGCCCTCAACTTTTTTTCAGTGACTAGCCAGTTGGACCATTAAGTTGTCATTTTGCTAGTCCCCCAATTTTTTCACTTGTCAAATTTTTCCTTTTAAAATAAGGATGCTATTCAATGTTGAACTAGCCAGGCAGACCACTTGGAGAGAATTTTGACCGGTCCTTATGTGTTTTAACTAGCACTTGGCCAGTGGACCACTGTGAGTGTTAATGCTGGGTAGGCTACAGGTAGGTCAACAACACGTATGTACCTGCAGCTTGAAATGAACTTTTCATTTTGGAAAAAGGTTCTATGAACAAATGTCAGCATGTCAGCATATCGGCACCTCCATGCCCCTGCCCCTTGGTCATTGCCTTGGTGCCCCCTTGAAAGGTTCCATTACAATTTTTAAATTTTGTTTGCTGTTGACTATTATTGTTTATAAAAGATTTTTACGGACTGCAAAAAAGCCACTGAATTTTTCCAGTTTTGGAGAAAGAGAATTGAAGATGGCCTCGGTAACAACAAATTACGTACCTGAATATGTCAATGGGTCGCCAGCAGCCTGAAAGTTTGCGGACCACTGCCATAAAGGACTCAGAGACTTTGAGCAGGGAATCAGACACAAACACCATGTGTACTATATGTGTACAAGGCATATAAGTTCACTGATTCCACCATTAAGCAAAGTCTACAACATTATATAAAACTGACCCCAAAAAAGAAATCAAAATAGATTCATGACACATACACACTCACATTTCAAGAAACAATCTGTCAAAATTGAAGTAATTTTTTATTTATTTTGAGAATGTTTGCTCAACAAAGGGAGCGTGGGGAGTGAACTTGTTTACTCGAGCAACACTTTACACATCGGTAAACAATCCGAACATGAGAAGTTGTCCCATGGAAGAGGGTGTACGTGCTGAGCAGAATGACAATAAAAACCATATTTTTTACCTCACCCTCCCAGGCTCTATTTGTCAACACATTACACGCACATGAGGAATTTTTTCAAAACAGGTACTGTGTATTTTTTGGCAACAACTTGTTTTTTTCTGATGTTTTGGTTTGGTGGGGGTTTTTTTTGGCGGGAGTATTTTCAGGTGTGTGACGCTGTTTTGGTGAATGAAAATGAATGAGTGAATACAACCTGGGAGGGCATGGAGGGGGGGAGAAACTCAATGGGGGAAAAACATTTTAATACCGTCAATGGTGTAGCCATAACAATAATATACACATTCCGAAAAAGAGGTTTAGGATGAGAAACCAGCGAAGGGTTTGCCAGAGCAAACTTTTTTAGTGACTAGCCAGTGGAACATTACAGGGCTGGAAAATGACACTGAACTGCAGCCCCAAGACCAGTGATTTTACACTGAACTGCAGCCCCAAGACAAGTGAATTTACACTGAACTGCAGCCCCAAGACCAGTGATTTTACACTGAACTGCAGCCACAAGACCAGTGATTTTACACTGAACTGCAGCCCCAAGACCAGTGATTTTACACTGAACTGCAGCCCCATGACCAGTGATTTTACACTGAACTGCAGCCCCAAGACCAGCATGACCAGTGATTTTAGTGTCGGCACAGTAAACTCAGAATCAGTGTTCTTGTGATTTTCAATTTAACAAGAATGCCTCATATCTTTAATGAATACAAAATGGTGTCCAAATGTTGACTTTGAGTCTGATAAATATTTTTTAAAGTTTGTCAGGTACCAAAGTAGCCTACTCATTAATAGACAAACGAGATAAAACTTCTCTTGGTACAAATAAACCCAGTTTACATATGAGTGTGTAGAAACTTTTGTCTCAATTTCCAAAACCACATTCCTCTGAAGGGAATTGTTTTTCAAAATGTTAAACATTTACAACAGCTGCAGTGCTTCTTACCAAGTAAGTTTTTATGACCATTTATTTTTGGAGTAATTACCAAAGGTAGACCCTGCCTTTTATCAATTATTGTAATCAGACATTTTCCTATGAGGGGAACAATTGGGAACAAAGACATGGGGGGCTATTATTGATCCCATTTGGGGGAGCAACAGGAAGGTCAAGGGTTCTGGGTTCATTGTTTCATCATCGGTTTATTCTTAAAGTAAGACCGGCCTGACTTAAGGTTTGTAAAGGGCACCTTTATATTATGTTAAGAAATTGTAAATTTCTATTGGAATGTTTCAAGGGACATCAAGGCAATGTCCAGGAGCAACAGAGGCAATTGCCTCCTTTGCATCAGTGCAGCATCAAGACTGAAGATAACAACAGCATGATGACATCAATACAATAAGATCCATAGGATATTCAGTCCTAAATCGCTGTCTTCAAAAAGACAGGAACATGTAGATCTTCCCACTCAGGCAACCATACTCTGTGTGCAAAGACTTGTGTCAATTGAAATAGGGGTGATTTATAAACTGCCAATAAGAGCCAGGTTTGTTTGTACAAAGAATTATGACACCATGTAGATAATGGGATAAATTCTGGGTTCACCTTTAGCTGAGTAAAACAGGTGTCTCAATAGTCTGATCTTGATTTGGAGGGGGGGGGGGGGTTGCCCCGCAATTGTTTTCCCTATTTTAAAGGTAGGGACATACTTTGGTAATAACCCCAAATAGAGTGCATTTTAATCTGAAAGCCTAGTTGTTATATAGTAATGGTTTTTCTCATCCTGCAAAATTATTTTGTCCGAAGTTAGAGCATGTCAAAAGTATGTACCAAAGTCAACTCTGTTATTTATTAATATTCATGAGTAATTTGACAAAAGAGAGTATGTATTCAGATAGCAGATAAATGTTGTAAATTGCAAAAAATCGTACGTAAGTTTTTAATTCAGAGAGTTCGTGTAACGGAAGCGAGTTCCACGGTGCACAGAGTTTGGGTTAGCGAAACACAATTCACCAAGGCAATCCTGTACAGCCAGTGCCGTGGCTCGTGGGGCTAGCTAAGCCAATTAATATATGATTCTATATCACTAAATTATATATGGTAAACCTTTATGCTCCTTTAATATGATTTGTGGTGGTTCAGAAAATGAGGCAGTAGCTTTGATCAGTATGCTCTGATCGTCTTCAGGAGAAAGCCGAGGATACAAATATTTGTCGCCCCCACAAATAACTGCTGCATGTTTTAATTGCATGTATAGGATTAGACAACATTTCATCTGAAGATCAGAACTCCAAGAACAGGAAAGTAAATTTTGTTTTGCATTGTCTGTTTGGTCATGCTCGGGGGATCCCAAATTAAAAATACTGCAAAATAAAGAAAACACATTAACTGCAGAACACGTGTCCCACTTATTGGTTTCTTTCTACATGTATCTGGATACACAGTACACAGCATCGGATAAACAATGTGACGCCGAGTGTGAATCGCGGGTTTATGGCAGGATCTCCATGGATCAGTTGCGGCGCGAGAAGCGAAAAGGTGGCTTATGCTTCATGCAAAAGTGGATATCGGACAATAATGTTGTGCTTTCCACTCATGCGCGAGTCTGCTGGCATTGTCACCCACCCAACTCTCCATTCCCCTCAATTTCCATGTATTATATGCAAACAAGCTGGTTTTGATTTTTGTGTTTGTCATAAACTACAATTCTTTTTCAACGGCTGCTTCACGGTTGTTTGATCGGGGACTTAACTGTTGTTTTTTTATCACCTCCAAATTTTTTAACAGTAGCCTTGGCGGTGATGGATTGCAGACAGTAATTGAAATTGATAAAAACAACTTTTTTGCAGAAAAGACTTCTTTTAGTTCACCAACTGACTCGGCCATGCATTAAAATAAAATTAGCAGATTTAGCTTTCCAGCAAAGCGGCATGAGTAGTAAATTGGTCACCACAATTGTTACTTTTTCAAATTTTTTACAGCAAACTTTATGGGATAGTTAAAAAAAAACAGGGAAAGGTTTTATTCCATGATGACGCCAACTCTAGTCACTAGAAATAAAAAAGAGCCAACAAAAAAGCCGCCATTCTTAAACTTATTTTTACCTGGCTATTTTACAGCCTATTTAATGGAGGGTAGAGCTTTTTACCTTTGGTACTTACTCCAAAAATTAATGGTCAAAAGAACTTACTTTGTAAGAAGCACTGCAGCTGTTGAGAGTGTATAATATATTCAGAAACATTTTCCCTTCTAAGGAATTAAGTTTAAGACAGAGAGATTCAAAAACATCTCAATCTGAGAAACGTTTCTGCATTAACCGTTTCTCAGATTGTGTATTCCATTTACAGATTTTTCTTTCTGCGTGGACATAACCACTCCAGATATTCGGCGATATCTCAAAAATTCTACCGCTTTTAAAAATGAAATTTTCACAGGTTAGTTTTATTATATGTCTACCTTTTTCCAGGATTAAAACAAACGAACGGTTTCCAAAACCTTAATACTGTCTTAATGTTTTATTTGTCAACTGATTTCCCCCCCCCCCCTCTAATTATGAATGATACCTGACTGTGGCTGACAGGTTAAATAGTCAGGATCCTTTTTGACACAATTAGAATCACTATTCGATTATTGCTGTTGGATACATGGAACATGCCAAGATTCCGGCAATGTTTGTATGTTACAATGTAAACAGCCTTCTCCCATAATCAATAGTCCACTGGCCAAATGCCAAGTTAAAACACCTGCGGACCAGTCAAAATTCACCCCATGTACAGTGTTGAAAAACATCCATACACGTACTTCATATGAAAAGTTAATATGGACTAGTAAAGAGCTGATGGACTAGTGAAACAACTTCAGCTAACCGGTCTCTCTGGCCAGTCACTAAAAAAGTTAAAGGCAAACCCTGGTATAAGTTACACGTCGTCGGCCTATGTGCTCAAGGACCTTCATAACTTCCTTAAGGGCTTGGAGTGCAATCTCTCACTGTTCCACACTCTTTAAACCTTGACTGAGGAGAACAACAAACAGCACTTCCCTTAAAATTTCAAGTGGATTTAACAGAAAATTAGGGGGGCAAAATTTTTTTTTATTCACAGCAGGAAAAGAAGTTCAGCTGGTGTGGCGTTTATTGGAAATCGCCTCCCATGCCCCGCGGGTCATTGCCTAAGTGCCTTTGGACAATGTTTGAAATGTTCCAGTGCAAATTGACATTCTCTCATTAAAGTGCCCTTTTACCAAAAGAAAATCTGCCTTACCCTCACAAAAATGGGCATCAGGCTTGTGTTTGTGTTAGGAATGTAACCACTTATTTTAATGGTCCCGTTTTTCAACAGAATTTTTGGGAACAGCACATTTCCATAAAACTTCTCAATATTCTCATCGTGGTGAAGAAAATTTTACAATGTACAACAGAGCTTTCTCTTAAAACACCTGAGGACCAGTCAAAATTCTCTCCAATTGGTCAGACTGGTTAGTTAAGTTTAGTTCTGAAAAGCATGTGAAACATGGACAAGTGCACAAGCTGACAGACTAGTGAAATGACAAGCTAACTGGTCCTGCTGGCTAATCACTGAAAATGTTGAGGGCAAAAAACACTCTACAAAATCCTGTAATCAATTAATTAATGCAGAACAGAAATTGAAGCTAAGACGATCAAAATAACATGACAAAAAAAACATTACAAAACAGAAAACACGTAACAGTTTTTCAGTGGCCTAAATCGGCCGTTGACGTTCCCAGCACTAATGACTAAACGATGTCTAACGATTCGGCATGGAAGACATGAACTTGTCACTCATCATTACCAGTCTTGACATCAAGACTATCAATGACTACTTCTAGATGTGTAAAGTTCTTCACGTCCCCCCCCCCCTTCACACTGGTCTGCTAATACACTTAAAATTCTATCAGGGCTTACATGAATTCAAGGGGTGTGGTACAACACTCAAACACAAACTTTTAAAATGATAGAAAAACATTTCAATACAAAGTTTTATGTTCCTTTTATTTGTTGACTGTCTGTGACAAAATTGCTTTTCTGACCGTCCTTAAAAACTGTCGCATGGATTCTGCTTTCAGGAAGCCTGGAAAAGCTATTGAAATGTCCCGAGCTCAGAGCTGGGTGATCTGCTTCCTCTGAGGCATCACTTTGTCCGTCTCCTCGCGAGCTATGGTCCATCACAAGGGCTTGACCTTAACACTAGCCCAGCGTACATTGTCTAGTAAAATACGGCTCTTGGCTCGTAAACACCGCTTCTCAACTCAACTTGCCCTGTTGGCTACTACAAAAATGTGCAACCTACGAAGTTTAAAATGTTCTTATTTCTTCCTTTCAGATGTGAATCACAAGTTTTGAAAATGTGTTTATAAATTTAACTTTGAGTGTGCGAATATAGCTTCACTTTACCTTTTGTGATCACTACCATTATCAGAAAGATATGTTCATGACAATTACATGTTTCAAATCTGGGCTACTAAAACTTCCTGAGCCAGTAAAACGTACAGGTTACTAGCACATTGGACCAGGGCTACTTTACATTACAAAAAGCATTGCGCAAGGCCTGCTTCAGTACAAACATGTGTGTAGGAATTTATTGAATCAGTCAATAGTTTTAAAATCAAAATTTAGGGTGGGTGGCTGGGTCAAAACGATTTCACATAAAAAAAGTCTAAATGCTTAAAACAACGGTTTTTAATGCCTTATATCAGAATGGCTCCTAACATTCTTTAAAATGGATCGTTAACAGTTGAATTGTGGTCAATGACAGTGTTTCCACAACATGATTTATTACAGGACCAGGGAACTGTGCAATTTATCAAACTTACTCTTGAAACAACCCTTGGGGCTCAGTTGAAACATGTTCATGTTGTTACAAGAATTTCCTCAGAGAATTCAGCTCTTTTAAAGGTATTACACAGGTTTTGTAAGGATAAAAAAACATCACTGTTTTATCTTGGTCTGAAAGCTTACTGATTATGAAGCTCATATTTACAAACTTTTTTTCTGTGGATTACATGTGGTTTATATCCTTTTTTTGATTAATAAACTAATAAAGCAGTTAAGACAAGAAAACACACTCACAGATGCTCTCCAGTGCAAACATTCACAGTACAGTTATAGAACCAGAAATTATTAGGGCCTACTTCTTCCAGATAAAATGGACTTGTCTCGATTTGGTCTAATGAACTTCTTTTTTTAAAGGGTGGGGGTTTTGTATTGGCCACATTTCGCACAAACATGTACACATGTAGGCCTGTCGGCCCCCAATAAATGCGTATCGACCTGATATGCTAGCTTAATGCATGAAAATCTTGACTCGTGACTTAAAAGCAAATCTTAGACTTTATTTAAATCTAACTCTCAGCATTGACTTCGGCCATATTGCCTCCACTTTTTCAGTGACTGGCCAGCAGGACCAGTTAGCTTGTTATTTCAAGTCTGTCAGCTTTTCCACAAGTCCGTCCTATTTAATAGGAATGCCCTTTAACACTGAACTAGCCAGCCGGACGGGACTACTTGGAGAGAAGTTTGACTGGTCCTATTTTGGCCAGCAGACCACTGTTGGGAGAACGCTGAGTATGCACCTTTAAAGTGAAGGGGACCCCAGTGCAGCAATTTATCTCTTCAAGTAGTCTGCCAACCTTGCATATTTTGCATGTTGCTGTCACTCTAAGTTCTAGGGTGTAACAAATTGGTTTTGGTTTACAGATTGTGTTTGTACAATATGGGTCAGAGGTCATTTTACCTCCGGTTCTCCAAGACAGATTTATCAAAATCATTCTAGTTTACATTTTGACACAGGATTGGTGGGGAGTGATTTTCACCTAAATAAGTTGTTGAAGAGCATTCATGGACTGTACAAAACAGCCATGGTATTGGTTTCATTAGGCTTAAAGACAATGTAACCTGTTTTTACCAAAAGAGAGTGCTACTGTACAAAATGTACATTCCAGGGCCTTTCTGGCAGGCAAGATACTGCACTGGTCATATAGGATATATTTTACATTTTATGACATAATTTCCATATAAAATATATACGATCAGATATAAGAGTAAAAGTACCAGATGAACAAATTATGAGATGTGCCCCAAAAGTTCTTCCATCTACATGTATATCAAAAGTTGAAAAAAATCAGACAGCACAATCTCTTGATTGTTGAATGATTTCTTCCATTGAGCTGTGTACAAATTGAGCCAGCAGGAGGCTCTGTGGCTCTTCTGTAAATGTAGTGATGTCACGGTTATACATCCTAAGGGATATTTTGCACTGGCTAGTGGCTACCAATTATGAATGTTACAATTGATTGATTGATTGATGATTGATTGATT
>CM021547.1:10010093-10033634 GCA_010994315.2 Pisaster ochraceus | reverse complement strand
CTACAATTTTCAATGTTGTGACGTCATTCATGGCGCGTCTGGCTTATAACCCTAGCCAATTATTGCGTCAAAGTGGTTGCGGTAATCAATTACAGAAGTCAGTCACGCGGGAAACGAAAAAGACAGCTAATTCCTTGAGTGTATTGGCCGTCAGTTAATTGGCGCTGGACGGAATCAGTAGGCCTAACATGCAAATGAAAATGGCTGGAGGGTATGACGTAAAAATCAATAGAGTCAGATTTTGTTTGGCTTTGTGAATCAACATCATCAAGCTAATAAGCTTATTAGCAGCTAATTGTAACAGATTGCCGTTTGCAGTTTGGAATAGGCTGGCGGCTTCCGAACACTCGAATCAATAGCTTTGTGTAGTGTTATTGATCCCATGCCTTAGACAGTGTGTACATTTCTTGATCTCGCTGTAGTTTTTGTGGGGGTACAAAATCCCTCAAATGCCACGAGAGATTTCTCTTTATCAGTTTACACTGACTTTATCTTGAATTGCAAGACGTATTGTATTAGATACTAGGCATATGTTAATTTTAATGACTTGGAGGTAACTAACTGCACTGCAGGCAAAAGGAACACACTTCGGCAGCGCAAGAGACAATATTCTAGGTATAACTCACTATCCCCAAGAAATCATTGAGAAAACTTTCTCATTGGAGATTGCCTGAAACTGGGTGCCTATAAACCTGGGTGACACAATTTATATAGCTTTTAAGTTGATTTACCAAGTGTTGATATGCTCAACAATTTTTATGCTAAGCAAAAGTAAGCAGAAACCAGTTGCAATATTGGTAAATGTAACATGGAATTTTAGATGGTAACAATTTTCCCAGTTAGCAAGATCGTTTTTGTACATTGTCTGCTTATGCAGCTCTATCAAATTTGGCCCATACTCTAAAAATGTCCCGAGTCAGAATCGACCCGAACTCCAGGTCCCAAGTGAACTGATCCATGTTGGTGTCAGTCTGACCCGGAATTTGTGTCAACGTGACCCGTAGTTTGGTTGATATCTGAACTTTTGACTCGGATCCCGCATCACTTTCACACGAATCAGGCCCTCTGGGACCCGGAACCCGGGTGAATCTGACCCGGAATCTGGAACAGCCTGACGGGAGTTTTTCGAGCAGGTTGTATGCATGTTCCTTTTTTTTTTAAATAAAGAAGTAAAAGAGAAATCTTAAAAATCGAACAGTTGTTTTAAAGAGTTCACCGGAAAAATGATTTATGTGATTAAGACACAATCAGATCACATACCATTATGCATGCACTGCACAGAATTGAGAGGGGGGGGGGGTCATGCACAATGCATCAAGGCGCACTCCACTTCGCAACAACCAACCATGAACCAACGCTGATTCATGAAATATTAGTCTGTCTTTTTGAATAAAAACACATAATGTGCAGTGACATCTTAACGTCAGTGTTCTTGTCTATTTTATGGGGTATGGGAGCGGGGACTTTCCGAGCTACGCCCGTCACAAAGAACCATCGTGTAAACCTAGAAACACACAACTCTTGGTTCGACCATCTACCGTTGTTGTTGTTGTTGTTGTTGTTGTTTGTTTTTGCCTTTTTTAAAGTTCGAAGTAATAGGGCAGATGATTCTCCTTCTAGTAGAACTGTGAATATGATATACATTTCTCAGACTGTCACTAACTGAAACTAACGGTGTATTATACATTTGAGAATGCATTCCACATTCGCAGAATTATAAACGTACGTAGTGTTACTACTTCACAAAATGTGACCGAAACGGGAGTGCACAAAGGAAATAGAGTGGTTAGCTTTGTCTATTCCTTCCTCCATGGTTTAATGAATGTATGAAATGAATATCAATAATTAATGGCCAAAGCGTAATGAGCACTCTGTGTACCATTGTGCTCGGATTTGACCTTGCGAGTCACCCAACCGTTAGTAAACGGCTTCACTTCAGTCACCACGGGATGCCGGAATGATACAAAGAAAGCATGCCCAGTCATCAAAACGATGACTTTGTCAACCTTCAGTTTTTTGTATCACTAGAGATGACTTTTCTTTGTCCAGGCGGATCTGGCATTGACGGCGCACTCAGCGTGTGTCAGAAGACGAAAAACCATCTGCGATGAATGGATGAATGGTAAATCAAGTCTGCAAGAGCGCCATTCATTTTCAATCCTCCAGTCGCAAAAAACATCAGCCCAATGTTTAATGGTACAGTGTTCATGGTGAAACAACAAACCTGTGAAAATTTGGGCTTAATCAGGCTTTGTGTGAGTCAGGAGAAAATGGTGAAAAACAATGCACAATTTTCAGCATGTAAACACATTGTCGTAATTGGTCGATCAACCGAAATCAGCTGTTGCGTTTTTTAAAACAGATTTTTAGCTCAGTACAGTTTTTTCGAATGTGACTTCATTTCAAAGGAAATATGACAGAAAATATGGTTTCTAGTATGAACTTCCTGATCAGTAAGCTTTCATACTATTAACCATGGTGGTTTTTCTCCTCCCCAATCCTGCCATAATACCAGTAAGATCTCAAGAGCTCGCCTGCTCCAACTGCAGGGGACTTCAACTATTCATTACTCACTGTGCATGTGCGCGGTGTCTGTCTACATTGTATCATTCTTTTAGATACGATGCTGTTAATAAGCAACCTATAGCCCCTTTTCGAAACCACGGCGTTTGGCTGCGGGCTCCGGTTTAGGCTCCGTCTGTCACTTTGATGCACCGTCCCGAAAGCGCACACTTTCAGACTAACCGAGCCAAAGCCTAAGCCCAAGCCGTGATTTCGAAAGGGCACCGGGGCCTCACCGAAGGCTGACCCGAGGCACCAATCAATTTTGATTGAACAAAACTCAAACCTGTTAAACAATTTGCACATTTTTCGAGTTAATTCATACCTCGAACTGTTGTAAATTTTAAAAATATGAGGAAGCATAGCTAATTAAACCAAGACTACACAAATTTGGAATCATAAAAACATCAAGACTTACTGCCGAAAATCTATACTACTACTTCCCACTACTTCGGTGACTTTATCGTAGACGATCTTTATACCTTAAGTTGTCTGTTTTTCTAATTTAAAAAAGTGCAAGTAACATCGTCAACAATGTCTTCACTCATCCAGATGCCCCAAACTCACATTGAAGGCATTGCGAATTTAACATTTTGAAATTTGAAATATTATTGAAATGAAAAACCAGAATCTGACGCCATCGTGCCCTCTCGAAATCCTCATAAAATTGTTTTATGGCAGCTGCGTTCTGAAAATAGCTATTTATAAACATGAGGCTTGCAAAAGTGCAATTTATCAGAGTCTTAAATAATTTATAGCTCAGACTGGTCGCAATAGTTATTGACTTTTGCGCGCATGCCATATGGGAAGTCAACGGTTGCAATACTATCTACAGGAGACATTGCGCTAAAATGCCGTGATACGTCGCACCGCGTGTAGAATTTCATGACGTGTGTTTTTGCGAAACTGCGGGGGCGTTGATTCAGGTTTTTGATCAGTTCGACTCACGAGCACAGGTCGTCAGAGCGGAGCGCACACCATATCTGAAATAATGTTGGCTTAATAGATATACAGCATTTAACACTGTTGCCCACGTCCATCCAAAGTTATCACCCGACAGAAAAGATGTTCGTGTAGCTTATAGTCAAAGCCGGGAACCGAATTACGCCTTGGTTTCGCAAACGCCTTTGATTACAAAACTCACTGGAGTCACGACCTGCTGATTCATTTTTCAACAAATAAGCCCCGCATACTGCTGCGTTTGCTGATCATCTGCCCAGTCAGAAAAACGCGGGAATTTACGTATACACATCCAAACGGGAAGGACCATTTCTTATATAGACGCAAACCACGTAACAGTGTCATCATTTGAGGGGCAAGATCCTCAGATGCAAGTGGGTATGTTGAAGTGATCGGGGCCACCACATAGGAGTTCCAAAACGGAGATACCGCGACCTCTGTGTGTGTGTGGAGGGGAGCGTGGTCGCAAAGAGAAGGGTGTAATTCTTGCAACATCGAGGTGCATATTTTGAATGTTGTGAATAATGTAAAAAAAACAGCATCGGAGATCGACTTTCTTGTGAGTTAGAGGAACATTGTCACCAAGACCCTCTCAACCATTTCTTTGTAAGTATCGATTTAGTCCGCTGATTTCTACGATGATCGTAAATTTTAAATATACTAGAGATAAGAGAAAGAAACGGGAGGTGTAGTGTGGAAAACATACCATGGATTGTTGGAAAATAATTGAAGCTATATTGTACCATTGAACCTTGTTTTGAGTATCGCTTAAAATGATTGTTTGCAAGAAAAACTGTCCACTCGGTTTTATGGAAAATGTTTCACAATCAAGTCCAGTTACGCACGGTGTAGGTTTGAAGCACAAACAAATTGTCAAAATCCTCTTTGCGGTTACATTCTGCTTTGACTTTACTTAAGCACATTATTGCTAAGTCAATAAATCTTTTTTTTTTACATGAACGTTATTGCATTGATGCGACAGGTCCCCCTTGTACAATGTTTTGCTTTAAACGTCCAACTTTTATTTTTTGGCCGTTTTCAAAATTAGCGGCTGCAGCTGCGGCTGCGGCTAGACCAGTTAAGCGTGCGTTGAAGCACAGTAGACTGCCCTAGCAGCAGTCGTAACCATAGCCGACAATTCGGACACAACCGTAGTTTTATGATTGGGCCGAAACTGTACGGTAACATTGTAAAGGGCACCTCTAGACTCCAATTAAAACTGTATGATTTACGTTTGAGTTTTCCCAAACAAGCAACTTTTCAGCGCTCTCTTTACGTCTCATTTTGCAATTTTCAATAAGATAACTTGACAAATATTATCTGCGTGTAAATAGAAAAATAATAATGCAAAAAGCCCAGTGAAAATATTACATAAAAGCTCATAAAATGTTACTTCTTATTTTGTTAGTTTTTTAATGAAAAGTCCCCGGGGGTACGGACATCGATTGGGGGAGGGGCACGTCCCCCTTAGTTACGCCACTGGATTGGGCCAATGTCAGATATTATGTTAGTATTCTATTTAAATTTGCGGTTCCTTTGACCATGTAACCTGATACATCACCATGTTTACAAACGAGCAACTGCGCAGCCTAGCCCTGCTGCCGGCGCGATTGTACACAGCTCGATGGATGACATCAAAACATAAACACATTGAGATTGCGCCGAACGATTTGTATCAACTGTTGATATGAAGCGAGATGGCATATGCCCAGCTGTTATTTCCACAGTTCTTGATTTTATGTGATGGTTGATATAAGATGTAAACATTTCTCATAGTAGAATACCATAATGTTTTGCCTGCCCTGCAATACCATGGAATGTACGGTCAGTTTTGTTAGTAAACAAGATTGATCCGTGCTTATGATTCGTTCAGTTATAGTTACTCCATCTCACCACAAACAAGCTTAGCCGTGAAGGCAGTCCACAGCAGCTTAGTCAAGTTATTTTATAAGGTGAATTGGTTCACATAAAGTTGGAATAACTGGTCAGAGTGGTGCTGCTGTCTCAATGGGTGACTTTTGGGACGCTAGGTGGCAGCAGACTTACCAGGTAAATCCATTGTTCTCAGTAATGTGCGCATGCTCAGAACTACGTAAAAATGGAAATGTACGTGGTTAGTCTGCTGCCACCTAGCGTTCCACAGTCTCCGATTGTCTTCTCTTGCAGTCTCAGCTTGGTTTCATAGGTTTAAATGCCACGCTTAACGTCATTTGCCTTTTAAGATAATGCTGGACACATAGGAGTGCACCGTTGGTATAGGTGTTTACAGATTTAACTCAACCACACGCTCACTGCAAAAACTGGGGGTGTTCAAATTTACACCTCTTATGAGTTGTCACATTATAGATACCCACAAAGAGAGAATCAAACTTAACATCTTAACACAAACGTAAGTTACGTTTGTGTTAAGATGTTAAGTGGCAGAAATCAGTGTTTAACACCCTGTGGCGTAAATGTTGATTCTTTTTCGGTATCTATAATTATGTGACAACACCTGCCCATTTTTTTTGCAGTGTAGTGCCATCGTAACGTGTTCACCCTGTCTAAAATGTACCATTCGAAGTTAAAATATATAACTTTTGTTCCATAAACTGTTGTTGTTTTTTTTCCTAAGAAAAGGCAAATTTCGTCAAATCCTTAATCTCATTGTTTAGAGACGGAGGTAATTACAAGGGGGTGACACACTATGTTATTTCGTGCGCCCGTCCCAGCCAGCCCCACGGGCCCTAACGCGGTCGTCCCCCAACAGTCAATACTAATCAACCGAGAAACAACAACGAGATAAGCAGTGGGAAAGAGGAAACAAGAATTGTGGTTGTATTTATGTGTCCCCCAATTAAAGAGACGGGAATTTATTTAGGTGCCCCCCCCCCCCTGGTTTGAGAGCACGAGACGCGGAATCGATCGCCTACCCTTAGCGATCATTACTTCACGAGTGCCCAAGGCCTGTGTGGTTGGGTGGTGGATAGGAGGATGGTAGCGGCCAAAGCAAAGAGCAATTCCGGTGCTCGATGGTTAAAGAGACATATCAGTCACAAGGGTTTACAGCAGGTCACAATCCCCATTTCCCCCATATTTTGCTTCTAGTATTATATACAGAATTTGTCAGGATAAAAAAACATCATTGTTAAATTTTAGTCCGAAAGCTTACTGGTTATGAAGTTCGTGTAATAGGGGGCCTATATTAAGTTTTTTTCTGTGAAATATTTTCCTCTGAAATGAAGTCGTATTCAAGAAAACTGTAACTGAAAACCTGAAATCATATTCGAGAAAATCTGAAAACCTTAAAAAATGCATTCAGCTGATATTGGTTGATGACATTGTGATGATAATGCCGAAAAGTGTCTATGGTTTTTCGCTATTTTCTCCAGACTCACACAACGGATTGATGGTTGATCACACAAAACATGAAAACTGTCTGTGACTTTTTTTGTTAGCTCTGCCAATCCTGAATACATGTGCGGATATTTTGGCTGGTCACCTGTCTCTGCTTAGCAAGATGTGGTTATTTGTTGTTACTAAGCATAAGTTTGTGTTTCTAAAGGCAAAGGACCTATTCTTAAAAATATTTGGAAACACATTTGTTGAGACAGTAAGTATTATTGTCAGCAATAACGGCGCTAGTCTTGGTTCAAGCCGTTACTCAAACACCAGTCCACGTTTAAATATGCATTATATCCACTGTCCAAGTCCATCGTATTCCACTCACGTACGTACTTCTGATCGAAGGGGGATATTTATGCATCTTGGAGAGCCAGTACCGGCCCCTCTTGGAAAATGATTTTCTTTCGGGTATTTGACGCTCGAGTGGGCTCGAGCGAATCTCCAGTTTCCTTCAACCCACCTGCATAAAAAAAAACGTGGATAATGTTCCAACAGAAAACTTAGTCTTCGAAACTTCCCAAAACAATTATTTGATTCTCAAAATAAGAGATTGGATTCCTCACCTATGTTCGGTCGAGAAAAGAAAACCTTCTAATAATTGACCATACACCATGCAGAGGGGATGGTTATGAATTATTCATAAACATGCCTGGCTTTAGAATGAATTATTCATATACACGAAATGTATTGGTCCAGTTGGGTATTATTTGCATGTGGATGGAGGGTTAGCCCCTATCCTAAAAACACATCCGCTCCGTTGGAAGTCATAGTCCGTGTCCAATTGGCGGCTACGGCTATACGGCTACGGCTATACGGCTACGGCTAGATTGCCGCGTCATCATGCATTAAACATCTGCTTGAAGCTAATACAAAAATTGATCCTGCATTGCCCCCACCCCCCCGAGTCTGGAACCGAAAATGCAAAAAATGTATCACTTAAGTTATCTCATTGTATTATTAATTAGACTCTGCTAGGTAGAAAATGGTTTAAAAACAATCAATATTACAGACCCAGTTCTAGAACTATGCACGGCCCGTCTGCAGAACAGTACTTTGTTTTCCCCGTTTTTGAAAAGGGGGAAAAGGTTCTTTTATGTTTATCTTATGTATTCATTCTTAAGACATTTTAGAGGACAATGCCATATTTTGTTCTAATAAAAGTACAGACAAACTCTAGATCTCCACTGGCAAATTTCCAAATTCAAAAAAACGTCTAATTAGTCAAGCTATACACCCGGGTCATATTGCCTGACATCAATGCAGCTTCCAAACAAAGGGCGAAATATATGGGATTTACAGCGCTGGAAATTTCTTTTGTGGATGCTTGATGATGCGTTATTAATTACTCCTTAGTCAATGGTAGAATAATCTTTGTCATTATTTCTCAGTGGACCAGCAGAAAATGTCTGCGGCAAAACGGTAGGTTTCTTTGATGTCCTTAATAGTGCGTTCACTCTGGCTGGAAACCAAACGTATATTACGGCCAGTATATACGGGAGTTTTTCCATGACAAGTGAAAATTTAATATAATACATGAGTCATAGATGGTTTTGGTGGCACGAAATTTAATTTAAATTTCGAACATTTTTTGACCACTTTTGTTGCTCAGTGGAATGGGCCAACTTGCTTCGGGACACGGTGAATCACAGATTTCGATTTTTCTACCTTGATTTATTTTGCAGATAAGAAGTGTTCATTTCTAAAAAATATATATAGGCCCGAGGTTTGTGTGGGGATTTCTTGCGGGGATGGATTTGTTTGTATACATATTTTCATATTTTAAGGAGGATTTCGGATGACATTCATTTCGATACTATAATACGGCTTGACACATCTGTGAAATGAAGCATTTTTGTCCAGTGCACATTCTTAGAGGCAGGATATACTTCTGGTAATGGTCCAAGCCTAGTATCCTCACTTGGTGTATCCCATCAGTATGCTTAAAATAACAAACCTGTGAAAAATTGGCTTAATTTATCACCGAAGTTGCAAGAAAAAAACATAAAAGAAACATACACCCTTAATTTTTGCATGGAATACTGTGTGCTTTCAGATGCCCGAGAAAGGCTTCACGCCTGACGCCTTTCTCAGATACAATTTTGGGGTGAAAATTTACCTCTTTCTTAAACTACACTCTAGTTGTTTCTACAATGTTTTATAATACCCACAGCTGCAGTGCTTCTTAAAAGTAAGTTATTTTTATGTTCATAAATTTTTGGAGTAATTACCAAAGGTATACCCTCCCATTAATGTATCCTTCGTACTTTGGAAAGCTGTTGGCTTTCTCCTGAAGATTAGTGAAGCTTACTGATCGAAACGTCAAGTTGGCCACCAGTTCAAAACCATTTACTCATAGGATATATGTTTTATTGTTCATAGAGTCACCGCCAAAAATTAGATGCCATATTATCATATTTGAATTGTATTAAGTGTTCCACCGCGTTATTAATAAGTATAAATTACTACAATGCGTTCTGTTGGGGTGGTCAACCGGCACTCATAAGCAACATTTTAATAATGGAAACAATTTTTTTTTACCGAATTTTAATTTCTTCACTTATATATTTTTTTGTCGAATTCAGCACGTTCTATTGTTTGATTAATTGCAGGATAACATGAATGATAAAATGAGTCACACAATGGCCTCCACCAGAGAACATAGAAAAACAATGTTCAATTGGATTTAATTATTTAGTAAATCCATCAGTTCTGAACATGTCGTTCGCCAATCACCGTATACATTTTAAACTTGGTTTTAAAATTAATATTCTGGGGGATTATATTAAAATACAGTGGCGTTAAAGTAAAGAATGGAAGTTTATTCTAGGCCAAGCCCTTTACATGAAATATTGACAGAGTAAACAAAGCTGATATTCAGACTAATAATAAGGCATTGTATGGTTCACAGAATGTTCACGCACCAGTGAACACAGTACCGCACCTATATGTGTACGTTCGTGCAACAATTGGCATAGTCTGGTTCTGCTTTTAATGGTTGGAGGCAAACTAACCAAACTGGTACCAGATACCATACATCCTAAAAAGTTGAGCAGTGGTTAAATTGGAAAAATCACAAACTTCACGTTCGGATCCAGTCGATTTTAAAGTTTCGTTTCGTCAAAAAGTTTATACGTTTTGTACCAAACAGCCATGGTAACTATGTAACCAAGTTCTGTACATCTCAAGTAAGGACATCATAGAAACTGTAAGTATAGAATATTAACAAAATAGTGTGTAAACTTATTGTTGTTCTTTGCTAATGCTACTTTCTGTGTTACATGATGTACATGTATACACCTGTGGTTTACAACAGCGCTATGGCCTATCATCCGGTCAATGTCGAACATGGTGGAACCGTCCACGGCGCCGCTGCGCCCCGGGATGACTGTCGCTTGAGGCCCGCCATGGAGGAATTCCTTCAAGGACCCGCTGGGGGGACGGGGAAATATTTTGATTGCATTATCAGCTTTGTTTAATCAAGAGAATGGGTTGGTTAATGGACAGTTTCTTTCCGTGCGAGTGACTGGCCAAACACGCGCACCATTAACTGTGAAGTCCCAAAACGTTTTTGATCAAATTTCACTGCAGGGGTGCCTACCAACCTGAACAGTAAATCATGATGAAAGGATGGAAGGAATAAAGGAATAAGTCAATTATTTGTGGTGATTGTAATAACAACTCTACGCTTTGACAATGGTGGATTCTCCTCCCTCCCTGCTTTTGACTGAGTGATGCGAAAGGTGCAGTTTCAAATTGTTGACATGGGGGTGGGGGCGGGGGTAGAAGGGTCTTTGAGCTAGTGCATGAAGGTTTTAGAAGTCTTACTTCAATCATGGAGGAAGGACTTCGAACACCACCTGCTAAAGATGGGAAGGATGTGTTAATAGGCGAGAAAAAAACTTGTCAAGTTTACATATTTTGTGTGTGTGTAAATCCATTTGTAGTATGCATTGCTTTACTAAATATTTGTGGCACTAAAATCACATCACTCTTATGATCAGCAGGCTAATTAAATATTTGTGTATTTAGATTTAGCCGTGATATGGTCAGGATTTACGTGTGTGCGATACTGTTTCTTAAAATACTTTTAGTTCTTGACGTAGTTTATGGCTAAAAAAATCCTCAAGACACAGGTTAGATTGAAAGGCTCGAATGAAAGCTGAGGTAGGCTAGTAATAGTGGATTTCTAAAAGTTAGCAGGATCGTGATTTTTCAGGATTCATCCTGATGTCAGAATTTGTGGCTTTTCCCCCTGCAGCATCAGACTTTCTTAAAAGAGGCAAACTTGCCATCACAGAGATGAAAGACTTGCCTTTGTTATGACCAGACCAATAAGATGAACCTGTACTGTGTATGCACAAAAACTTGTTAAGCACAGACAAATATTGCTTAGCAGAAGCTGGTTACCAGCCAAAATTCCTTAAATTTTTCATTGTTATGACTGGTGCCCCTCTCATTTTATGCTTAGCATTGAAAATTGCTAAGCAGTATTTTCTGCAGCTTTATGAAATTGGGCCCATGTAGAGAGTCTGTACATGGTACTTGACCTTAACAAAATGTAATGCAGCCTGTATATTCAGAGGGCTTTGTTTTCATGCAAAAGTGCCCCTGTGTTAAGTACTTACCATGTACATGTAGTTCATATAAATTTGGGCTCTACTTTTTAAAAATATTAGTTTAAATGCAGTTTTCTTACACAAGTAGCGCTTTATCACACCTGACAGCCGTCTCAAAGCACTCATTACTTTTTCGACAGGTCTGAAAAAGGAGACCCATTTCTACACAAGTAGCATCTAAGGGTTTCAAGGTGATGTGGCGCAGTCTGTTGCCAACCATGCCAGAAACACATCACTAGGACCTACTAGTAGAACAAAGCATTTTACATGTTTTATGGCAACTTGTCTTGCTCAAGGACACAAGTGCCGTGACCAGGACCTGAACCCACTGTCAGGCAACACCTGCACTTCAGTCCAGTGCGCTAGATCGCTCAGCCATGAAACTTACTGAGCTCTGACTAATGTTAAAAGAGCACATTGTTATTCCGAGATGACCTTCTTGCATATTGCACAATTTTGGATGTGAATATTTATGTGGAATTCTAAAATTCATTTGTCGAATTGACTTGAAGAAAGTCATTCAAGCTAATGACTATTTGTCCATGTTTATTTTGTGTTTAGCTATTATTTTGGTCATAAGTGTGAAGTTTTCCTCGCTGTACATGATGGTAAAAAAACTAGCACCCCCCCCCACACTTCAATTTTTCCAGTCATTGGCGACATCCTGCGTGGGTTCCAGCAAACTCAAAAATGAAAAGTGAAATCAACACTGTACATGTTGCTGTTTTCATTCCTAGGCGCATAATAGGGGCTTTTCGTGAAATTTGTCATTTTTGCCTAGCGTGACACTGACCAAAATGTGGTGTTTTTTAATCATAATAAAACCATTTTTATTGAGTTTTACTCAATTATCACTACATACTCATTTACCAAAAGGACAAAAGAACAAAAATTTTAATTTTGTTCAAGTTGATCTGTAAAGTATGCTTCCAAATGAGACATCGATAATTTTTTTTCCCATCACTGCCAACCATATACATTTAGCATGCCTTTGAAATAAAAAAATATTTAAATAAAGTGAAAAATGAAATGCTTGTCATTCATGACCCTGATTTAATTATGGAAACTGTAGATCTCATTTCATCCAATAACACCAAACAATCACTTCTATTACATCCCTCACTCAACCCCCAACCCCCATGCTTCCTTGCAATTTAAACCCTCATCCTTCCTCCATCTTCCCTCGCCTCTCATCACCTCCAAATCCATCCTCATTATCCTCAACAAATTTTGGTTTTGCCCCGAGGCGGTGGGGAGCCTCTTAATTTCATGTTCGGTCAAGTGGAAATATTACGCAAAGAGGCCGCCAGAGTGCTGACCGAATTAAATCAACGTGCCTACCATTAACTTAAAGACATGGTATAGTCTTGAGGTGACAATCATAAAAAATAAACTGATGATTTTTAATCTGAGAAGCTTACAGTTGGTTCTGGTGCTATGTATTCTGGGGTTATAAATTCAATTCGTTGAGGCCCCCCGGCCTCTGATCAATGTTGGCTCTCACAGTCTGTGCTCCAGCTAGCGGTGGATTAATTACTACTATTATAATAATTATTATCTATTTGGCCGAGATTTCAACTGACATGCAACAATGCAAGAAACTAATGGGGCCTATTTGTTACTGTTCCAGCGCTACTTACATGTACATGTATGGTGTGTAATGGGAACAGTAACAGAAAGGCAATAACAACTATTTGAATCACTAATATTTTTTTTCTGAAACAGCCAGGGATTAAAAAGTGAACCTAACCACTGTGTCTCAGAAGCCTATATTCAATCCAATTTAGAATGGGGAAAGAATCTTAAACAAATACAGCAATCTAAAATGATAACAACATTGAAGGGGGGAAGGTTACCTAATAGAATTAGTTGTTTACGTATAGGCCTATGTATGACGATTTCGTATTCTCAATTGAAAACATTGATCTTCAGTTCTTTGCTCACACTTAGCTGAATCGATTAACATTTGTATTGTATGATATTCCAGTCCCCTACGATGGTTGGTAGTGAGGGCTGAAATGATATAGTCATGAGTTTCACTTATTGAAAACTGTCATACTGGAGTCAGTTGCAGGAACAATGGGCTGTCACCTTAACACTATGTACAAAACCTGCATTTCATTTTCATTTTTTTTCATTTGTTAATTCTGGTTGTGATGCAAAAGACTCTCAGAAGTGAAATTAAACCAATTACACATTACTAGCCAAGAACCCCATAGAGAGAAGACAATGAAGGAACATGCCAAATAGCCAAATAGCAAACTGTATGTATGTACATGTACACTAACTCAGGGCCATAATTCTAAAAGGTTATACTTATTAAAAGATTACAAATCAAAGTTTACAAATGGAATGTATTAGGTTTAATAGGCATCTTTAATGAAAAATACTGTTGGCGCCCAATCTGCCAACAGAGTGCGCTTGTGCGGCCAGGTCAGGTACGCAGTATACATCACATAGTGTTCCATCTCGCACAACCATGACAACAGGGTCCAACTTCATGGCTCTGCCTACTGCGGAAACCTGCGCTTATGGCCTCTAGATTCATGACCATACTGGGCACTGTAAGCGCAGAATTCCACTGTGGTAAGCAGGGCCCAATTTCATAGAGCTGCTTAAGCACAAAAAGTAGCTAAGCACAGCAAAATTATGCTTACCAGAATAAGGTTACCAACCAAGCTTCCATGTCACATGTACAATTTGTGACTGGTATCCTGCTCATTTCTGCTTAGCAGACAATTGTTAAGCAATATTTTCTGCTTAAGCAGCTCTATGAAATTGGGTTCTGACCCATGAAATTGGATCTAGGTGAATTGTTGCAAAATTAAGTACGAATTACTGATAATCAATAACTGATAAATCTATTTCAGTTTAACATTGGCGTAATTTCACATGCAGCATTTCCTTGAAGGCATTAGGGGACCTGTTCAATAGTTATTGGTTATTTTTTAGTTTGCAAGTGAAAGTGTGTTAGGAAGGAAGACAGACCTGCATCTGAAATAAAGTCGCTTTGTGGAGAGGCGTGAGAACGGCAGTGTTGATGTGAAGTGTGAAATGCCATGGGGGGATTTGGGGTCACTCGGAGAGATGAGACAGAGTACGAAGCTATAACTAGAGAAGACAGAAGAGGAAGATGATAACAAACAAAAACCTTTCTGAGCGGATTAGAAGGATGTTGATTTAAAGTTTGAGAAAGGATAATCCTGAAAACTTAAATAATCTTCATGAGATTTTTTTTGAGAGCAAGATGGTCTACCTTTTAAAGGGGAGGTTGGTATTTAAACAATCTCCTTAAGGTGATCCCTCTCCAGCTGCTTCCCAGCTTGTAACTTGGGTGTGATCCCTGGTTTTTCTTTAATGGGTAAATTTCATATCCACAACAAGTTTTTAAAAAATCTGCAATCACGTTGCAGATTAGGAAGCTCTGAATTGCTGATCAGGGTATTACTAAAAGCGATAAGTGGTTTTGCAACTGGAATTGCCAATGAGGCGATCAGACGTAATGGAATGTTTTCATTTCTTGTTAATCTTTAATTCAAGTTTTACCGAGGAGGGCACGAGCTTTGTCCTGAGGCGGGATGGGGGCGGAGTTGAGGATGTTTTCTTTTCCTCGCTTTTTGCCGGGAGAGGACGAAGAACGTGCAGTTCGGCTGACTCTGGAAAAAGCATTGCCTGTAGGGTCGGTAGAAGACTTCCAAAGAAATTGAAGCATTTTGAGCATCTTGGGTGCAATGATTGTTCATTTTTATTCAATACAAAGTAATGAACCACAAGGGAAACTGGATAAATTTACCCCTGTCAGTTTCCCTTGTCTTGCTTGCGGTTTATTATTTGATATTGGAATTTATAAAAAAAATGCATCCCTTCAAGGTGGTCCCTCTGCTGCCGCTTCCCAGGTTGTATTGTGAACTCAGGTGGTTATATGGCAGTTAAATGGTTTGCCCTTAACTTTTTCAGTGACTAGCCAGCAGGACCAGGTAGCTTGTATACAAGTCAGTTCACTAGTCCATCAGCTTTTTTACTATTTCATATTTCATATGAAAAATAGATGCATGTTAATACTGAACTAGCCAGCCGGACCACTTGGAGGGAATTTGGACTGGTCCTCATGTGTTAAGGGAGAACCCTGAGTAACAGTTTGTACTTTGTATGGCTTCTGACTTGCAACCCCCGAATAAAGATATTGACAAAATAGGGAGACTGCTATTTTAGGGCTACATCATGTAGTTATACACGTACTCAGTTGGTAGAGCACTGGCACGTTGTTAATCCAGAGGTTGCATGTTCAAGTCCCACTTTACCACTTGAGTCCATTTTTCTGTGTTCTTCAACTCCAACATTATTTATTAAAATACTGTGAGCTGAACATTGGAAAATGTCAACTGGATGTTTTAGTTGTATTGTTATAAATAAGTACGATGTTCCAGTGCGCTTTCTGGCCGTACTTTTCTCTTTTGGGGGAATTTTTGTGTGTGTTTAAAAGGAAACCCATAAAAGGACATTGTGAATTTTCAGGGGAAGATGTGATGACCATGTGTGTATCTTGTTTGCTTGTTTGCTGTATTTTGTTGAAAACTTCATCGATGGGATGAGAGCTGATGTGTAAAAGGCAAAGTATATCTTTGGTTTTTGCAACTATTATATAAAAAGTAGATATATACAATAAAACAAACCTGTCAAATTGCATTTTTGAGATATTGCCGAAAATCCAGAGCGAATATGTTCACGTAGGAAGAATAATCCCTAATAGGAATACACAACATGAGGAACGTTACTGACAGTAAGGTTTCTCAGATTCAAATTTTAGGGGACAAAAAGTAATATCTTTTTCCGTAACTTCAAAAAGAAATGTTTCTCAAACTGCATTACACCATCCTAAGCTGCTGTACTTCTTACCAAGTAAGTTTTTATTGCCATTAATTTTCAGTCATTACCAAACGAAGGCAGACCCTTTAAGCATGCCAGAGCAAAAATACAATTCAACACTTCAGGGCTGCACATAAATCCATAGACACATGCACATGTGGCATGCAATACAAGCAATATGGACGGAGTAAAATTAACAAATCAAAGTATCGAAGCAAGGGGCCAACCCACAGTGCCATCAATAAAAACCTGGTGCTCATACACCTGCTTCATTAACCACATCTGCTGGCTACATGCTCCCTCCAGGATGCTGGTAGAAAGATTGCTGCTTTTGAAGCGGATAGAGTCCGTTATTACATCAGAAGAAAGTATGAGCTGAGCTCTCGAGGGATTAGGGATTTATTTTCCATCAGTAGCTAGAAGCTTTCAAAGAAACATTTTGTTCAGGGTTTAACATTTTGATTTGGTTGTTTGTCGTTCAGAAGTAAACAGTTTAATGATTCAAATGTACATTGGCCCAAATTAAGTGAATTGGGCTCAAATTGTTCCTTAAAGAGGGGCTGTAAGGTTAACTTCAGTTTTTTTGTCCCCCTCATTTTTCAATAAAGATTGAGTCTTTTAAATGATTCATAAACTAGAAAATTTACAAGTCTCTAATCTCACGTTAAAACAGTGTAAAATACCATGTTGTATTTAATACCCCTCCATTGCAAATTTTGTCAACATCCAGGAACATCCAATGAACATTTCAGTATTTGGGTCTGTACATTTTTGTACGGGGAATTTTTATTTTATCCTTGATATTCCATGATGTTTAATTAAAACTTCAGTGCATTGTTTATATTTGTTAAACTTGTTTCCTTTACCTGGCGGACAGTTCATAAAACAAACATCAATAATTTGAAAAATGTCCTGACAGACTGCATGTTTCATTACCTGACTACTGTACCACCAGAACTCAAGACTTAAAACTCATTTTTGCTTTGGAATAATGTGCAGGAAACCTGTCAAAAATGGTACATGTTAAATGGCATTTTGGCTGTTAACCTTATTCTGGTAAGCATAATGTAGCTGTGCTTAGCTACTTTTTGTGCTTAAGCAGCTCTATGAAAATGGGCACTGGCTCTCATGCCTCAGTTAAAATTGTCTGATGTATCCTCCTCATGCAGCTCCGCCCGCTACCCAGATGTTATCAACCTATCAATTTCCTCCCATCATGCCAATTTCCCTTTTCCTTGTCTTCTTCCCTTATCGCTTCATCTCTGATCTCTCCGAGGTATTCCATTTTGCAGTTGACACGTCTCCTCCCGTCCATTGTCAGTATGATCGCTACAATCTGTCATCGTCGTCATAACTCACCTAGAACCATGTTTCATTATTTTAGATAATGAACCCATCAAGACTGTCAAGCACATCCCTTGTGTCTGAGATTGATAGAAACAATTAGTCTTGGATGTGAAGGGTATAATGCAGGGTTCACTTCAACATTTTCCAATGACTAGCTAGCTGGGCCAGTTGGATTGTCACTTCAACAGATAGTCTGCCAGCTTTTTCCACTTACTATAGGTCCATATTTCATGGTGTGTCAGGGCCGAGCAGTTAGGGGCACCTGACTCAAGCTCAGGTGTTTCTGATCAGCAGAGTGTGTGTTTGAGTCCCGATTGTGGCACTTGTGTCCTTTCCCATAAATTGCTTTGTCCTTTGGATAGAAACATTTCTCAGACTAAAATGTTTTTGAAACCCACTCCCTAAAACCACAATCCTTTCAAGGGAAGTGTTTCACAAAATGTTATTCATTTTCCACAGCTGCAGTGCTTCTTACCATGTAAGTTTTTATGGTCATGAATTTTTGGACTAATTACCAAAGGTATACCCTGCCTTTAAGCCAACCTGCAATATGTTTATGTGATGAATGCAATACCAGTTATGTAGATCTGTGCATAGTTACTCCACCTTAGACAATCAGTGCATTCGAATGGTTTTGAATACAGTAGTTGTTAATCTTGCTGCAAAGTGTTACCAAGGATTTAAGGGGCCCCCTGAAGGCCAAGACTTGAGCAATTGCTTTCTTTGAAGTTGCAGGATTGTAGTTCTCTCCATTGCTGCCCCTATCCGAGGAATCTCAGCCTCCATTTCTCTCAGAACCTGACCTTTTCCTAAGGGCCGATACTCAACGGTCAAATTCTCTCCATCCAAGCTCAATGAATCCGCCCGATCCTCATCTCCTGCTTCAAACCACCTCTTTACTCTTCTCCACCCCTACAAATTTGCACTTCCCGTGTTTATGCCATTAAGCGGGTCATCTGTTTATTCCTTCAGCCCTATTAAACCGATCCTCCTTTCCGTGTCATCAATTATGGACGTTACATCAGCTCTGGTGAGCCACTACATGTACATGTTAGCTGAAGATCCACGACAAGCTTTCCAACCCCTCCTTAGCTTATCATGCTACTTTTACTTGTACTGCTTCCCTCCATTGCCATTTTCTGCTTAGAGTCTTCCTCCATGGTTCAAACATTGCCTTTGTACATGTTGTACCCCAAAAATTTCATCTGTGCAACAGAAAATGGTGCTTAGCAAATTTCAGGGTACCAGTCACAAACAGTATACATTGTGTGGTATTTTGGCTGGTAACTTGGTGTTTCTGCTGAGCAAACTTTTTGTTTGATTTCCATGTCTTGCCTTTTTACTGCCTTGGGATTCTAGCCTCTATGATTCTTAAAGTTTACCTTCGTACCCAAAGATCCTTGCGCAACTAGCATCTGCCCTGGGCCATTTCCGACAATGGTGCTTTGCAAATTTTTCCGACCACCTTATCCCCAGTTACTTGTTTTAAAACGGCTACAAATTATATCATACTCTGCGTTTTTCCTTAACAGTGGTCCGCTGGCCAAATGCAAGTTACAACTCATGAGGACCTGTCAGAGTTCTATCCAACTATTCCAGCTGGCTAGTTTACTGCTTGCCACTGTTCTAAATCACCAATCTTACACATACCTCAAATTACAAGTCCCATGCAGATGTCAGTGTTGAGAGGAAACCTTAACATGTGAACCAGTTAAATAACTGGTTAACCAGTGAAATGATAATTGAACTGGTCTCGCTGGCTAGTCACTGAAAAAGTTAAGGGCAAACCCTGATACAAATACACCCCAATCTAACTACTACATACATAAATGTGTGTATGTATTTCACCCCATTGAGGAAGCTGGTTCACCCAATGAAGGTGTATTATCAGTAATTCCCTTGGGGGACAACCTGTCATGTACAGGTGCTCTGTCACCTGTAGGTGCTAAGTGTCAGTTGTGCTTCATCAGGCCAGTGAACAGTAAATGCATCCTCATGTGCATGTTTTTTTAATGTCAGCCACAAACTGATCTCCATCGCCCATACTCCTTCCGTTGGCCTCTGGCTCTCCTTTTACACTTTCCTAGATGTCATAATTATCAGTGGGAGTTGGAAGGGAGCTTGTTCTTTCTGTCTGAAGCCAGAGTTCTCTTTTTTTCACATTTTGATTTTCAACAGGTCAGAATGTAAGACAAGAGCAAGAAGTAAGACTCAAGCAGATTTCTTTAGTCATGAACTCATACATGTATGAGTGTGGAAACACCTGCCATTGGGGACCTCCCATCGTCCTCAGCTTTTGTTTGTACTAAAAATCTTGGTAAATACTAATAACTCAAATCATTTTGAAAGAAGTGTTAAGCAGTCGCCAAAGAGAAAAAAAAAATACCGGTAGTCCACATTATGTCCAAACCAGTAGTTTTGTATTTCTAACAATGCACAGAGTCTGTAAACCTCCTGAGTTGTAATATCTTGGAGTTCCAGGTCTAGATAAGAGGAAGCCAGGCCAGCAAGCCATTTTCCAGGAATTTTCATACTTGTCTTATAAAATAGTCGTCAAAAGTCAAGTTTCCTTAAATGCAGTTCTGATTTTATTACAACTGGCATGGTTTCAACTCACTACACATGTAGTCATAGAGAAAGACCTGGGTCCTTTCTCTATGATGTAGTTAACTTTGAAGTGACATTCAGCGAAAAAGAATTTGTCATGTTTGTGTCAAATTACAGGCCTGGAATGTCATCGTTTAGAGGGCAAGGCCCATGATCATTTTACAAAGGGCACTTCCATTAGTGTACAAATGGTGTATGAGAAACTTTCTAAGGGGCACCAAGGCCAAGGCTAGGGGCAACAGAGGCCATGGCCTGGCTTAGTGTAATTCCAGACCTGAACTCTAGGCAGTGGACAGTACATGTGTATACGCTGTATCTAGCCAGAATGAATATCCCTTCTGCAGGCCCCAAGCTCTCCTTTCGTTCTATCCAAGATTTGACTTGTATACAATTTTTGGTCTGAAGGAATGGGGGAAGGTCTTAATGTATATGTCGTATAAAAAATTCTAGTTCCAAACAATCAGAGCGAGATCAGAAAGGAAGCTTATTTGACAATAATACATGATCAGCCCCCAGGGTGGACATGTACAGTGTAGTCTGTCACATCCTGACAGTATTGTGCCCAGTTGAATGATATTTATTGCTGTCATCTGGAATGAGATTGGATCGTAAGGTACCGAGGGATCAGAAAGGGGGGAGGGTAATGTCGAATCACCGCTGGTAACTATGTTTGGCACTGCAGGGAACGATTCCTTCCAGCAATTTTGCATAGCAAAATATTTTTACTGAACAATTTTTGTAGAGACTGAATTCCGATGTTGAGTAGCAGATGAGGATTTTTATGAAGCAACTGGGTACATTTTGTGTCCCATTTTGCTATGCTGTACATGGGAAACCATTCACTGCAATACAAGCGTGATTAATAATCAGATTTGCTGGGGTGGTGGGGGAGGGGTACACATTAACAGTATTGTCATTCAAGATTCAAAGATTCAAGTTTGAAAAAATTGATTGTCATGATAAAACAAGAAATGTTGTTTTCCCTGTGTATACACATGGTGTACAAGGAGAATAAATACAAGTACATAGAGCACGCTATAAAACAATAAACTACAAGAATTTAAAATTACAGTGATATTAAATGGGTAAGAGTAACAGGTTTGTGCAGAAACAATTACAATTTTATTTCTGGTAATGAAATCAATGATGCCTCACAAGTGAACTTAATCATTGTAGCTCACAAGCCTGAGGAAACCTGTGAACAACTTGCTTTAATGTGAACCAGAAACACTGGGGTTAACCCCTACTTTCTAGGATAAGTGTTCTGGGTTCTTTTTTGCACTCTACAAGCCCTATTATCTTGCCTAAGGACTTCAGTGCCATGACCAGGATTTGAATGGCATGCTAATCAGAAACAGCACAGCTTGAGTCCAGTGCTCTTTACCGCTCAACCACAACATGCCAAAATCATCCCCAACATCAAATTCCAACTGCGTGTTAAAAAACAAATTATGTTGGATTGAGGACTGCACCAGTAAACCGATTTATGCTTTATATTGGATCACCTCTGTAATCCTAGTCCTAACTGTTTGAGTGTTGAGTTACATGTCACACATGTACCATATGGTGTTATTGTAGGAGTTTGTTAAGACTAGAGTGAAGATTGGATTCTAGTAAATCACTCAAGAAAGTTGGAACACAGATTTATTTATGACCTATTTCAATGAGAGGTGAGAAAAATCATGGCCAGTGTTATTTTCCCGTTTTTTCCCCGAACAGTTTTCTTGGCAGGAGAGGTTAGAGACTAGTAATTTTCTCCTTTTCTCGCTTTGTGGACACACAATACAACTCGGGGATGATGTTTGTATGTAATATACCCTTCCTTAGATGGTTTGTTGATCCATGTTGATCCATTGCAAGGAAGCTCTGAATGATGATTGAAAATAATAGACCTTAAAATACAACTACAAGTTGGCAATTGCTGACGTGTTTGCTGGAGGCAGGCTAACACCTAATGGACAATTTGTTACCCTGTGTGCACAAGTCACTCAACCTACATGTACATATGTGTAGCTTCAGACAAAATATTGACTGTATGCTGGATAGCTGGAAGCACTTAGGGACTGCACCTAATATTTCAGATGATGTTTGTTTAATCCCGATCAGGGCAGCTTATTCGATTAAATCCTTTTGATGTAACAGAGAAACATGGGTGGACTCCTGACACTTATTTTTGACAGTTCTTGTGAATATTGAAAACTCATGAAAAACAGTCCCATGTCTCATGACATCCTTCTTTGTGTTTCATCTGATTTGGAGGGAGACTCTTTTAAAACCACCCTCTCTTACATGTGTCACCTGGGTGGCATCGGTGACTAGTGCATAAACTACTCGCCTCTCACCACTGTGTCCCTGGTTCAGTTCCAGGCTAGGGTCATGAGTACAGTTGTGCTTTGGTTCTTTCCTACTTAATGTATGCCATGAGGTTTTTTTTCTCCGGGCCCTCTGGTCTTTCTCCCTTCGGAAAGTCAAACACATTCGAATTGGCTGTGCTCCGTGGTCATAGATGGGTCGATGTGGCTGGCTGCCGAAGGCGCCCTTGCATGACTGCGGCTCAAACACATTGAACATGTAGCGGCGTCCTTCGCAATCAGCTTGTCAGCTGCGAGTAAGCATGATTGCCTCCCAAATTATTTTATGTGTGTAGCCAGGCAAACCAATCTTATCACAGTCCAAACATTTGGGTGTACTATTGAGTGGAGTATTTTGATGGATTTGGTACTCTACCCCCAAAACAGCCACTCTTAGCATGAGGGCAGGCGTACCAATCTTATCAGAGTCCAAACATTTGGGTGTTGAGTTTCCATTTGACTGGAGTATTTTGATGGATTTGGTACTGTACCCCAAAACCATCTACTCTTAGAATGGCCAGACATACCAATCTTACAATATTTGACATCATTTTTGACTTGTCCACTTCAATAAGGACTCTTAGTTGGGAAAGTGAGTGTATCACAAAAGGGCAGATTTTACCTGAAATTTTACATTTAAATTCTAAATAGCTAATTTTATAGATTCAAGAAAGTTGTAAGCTTTCATTTAAAGTGGTGAATGAAAATAATTGCCAAGGATAAGTGGTAGTTTCTGTTAGGATCCCAACATTATCTGATGCCAATCTTCAAAACATGTCACAAACAATTTTGCATGTTGTTTTGTGCAGTGTCTGTGGCATGCATAAATGCAAAAGTTTGTATGTTTT
>CM021547.1:9959563-9973032 GCA_010994315.2 Pisaster ochraceus | reverse complement strand
CAACAATGGAAAGGTCTATAGCCGCGTGTGACGTCAGTGTAAGGATTCTACAAGTCGACGATACTGTGAAAGACCAGTTGCAGTTTTCAAGTTTAGTTGCAAAACGAGTCTCAGATATTCCAATAACAGTAATGAGGCAGTGATTGTTTGTTACTTGTATCGCAAATGCACATATCCGGAAACGAAAGTTTAATTAGAAAACGAGTACTTCTTTCATGTAGTAAAAGTTGGTCTGGTTTTCACTTTAATGGGTTTTTACGGCTCCTTTATCAAAAGCGACTGTTTATACAGACACTTTGTTGTTGAAAATCGGTGTCTTTACAGCTGCAGATTGTGGCTGGTCCCCGGCGAACCCAGAATTAGTTCATCATGAAAACGTGTGCTTAATATAGAAAACAATATCTCTGCCGGCCCGACCTAAAACTCGAAAACGCGGTCACTGGTTTATCATGACGTTGCTCGAACCAAATAAAAATATCGAACAAGACGAGATGCACGTGCTCTCTACATCTTGATGACATAAGACCCCCGGAGGGGGTACGGGCGGTTTATGAAATCAACGGCGTGTAAAATTGCGGCAACCGCGCTATGAACTGAGTGCGGCTTGCTACTGAACTTTGCCGAGTCCTTACGATTTTTTTTTAAGAAACAGTGTTTTGGAAGATTGTTTAGGGGTGTTGAACGGCTGCTGGCTGCTCTACTTTAAGCAGGGTAGATTTTGAACAGCGCACGCCTACTGCTTTATTGCAAACTAAAAGGTTGGCGGCAATCTTTGATTTCATAGACTTGTTTAATGCCTTACGTATGTTTTATTGTGAAGCGCCTCAATCTGAACATCATGGTGATTCGTCGTTAAACACCCATTACAAACCAAAAATAAAAGCATGTTTCTCAGAAGACACAAACTGAAATTATCACAGGAAACCTTGAGAGTTGTCTCTCGCTCACTAGATGCTTTAAATGTGACGCAGGCCTACCTTATTGCGCCACATCTTTCAATAGACTTGTTCAATGCCTTCGATTTCTGTTACAATGTGCAATTTTTTCTCATGCGTTTAAAGAGAGAGAAATGAGTCCCAAGACACACAGACTGAGACATTTAAAGGGGCACACTTTTAAAGGGGCACACTGCCTTCAGATCTCTAAAAAATAAATTGCGGTTTGGAATTGCTTCATGTCCTTTTCAAGAGCTGTTCATGCAGAAAAACACCTTCAGTGTTGTGATTAGTGTGTAGTGATTAAAGAAACATAAATTGGCCTCTTGAAATACAACCAGCGGAACATACGGGTAGCCATTTTGTGTGGAGTCCTTTTGTGGAGTTCTTCAAAATAGTGGACCGTAGCCTATTCTTTCATTAAATTACACAAAAACCACACAATTTCAAGGGATATTTGTGTGAATCACTATATTCTACTTTTACAGTATCATTCAAACCATAATCATTTCAAAACAAACAATTTGTATAGCCCAAAGCGCCCAATCCGTAGGCAATGTTTCCACTAACTCTTTCCTCGCAGACCTCATCACATGTTTAATCCAAACTTTTGGCGAATGGATGCGATTCTCGAGAGAAAAAAAAAAGGACCCCCAAAAACCCAAATGAACTTAAAACATTTTCAGAAACACGAAAATTGGGATAATTGCGTTTCGAAAACATTATCACCCATTTTTATCAGATTTCTTTGAAGGGGGGGGGTAGGGACGCAATTTCTAACCGAAAAGCAGAACTATACCACTCCTTTAAGACGGGTTAACCCTATTTTGCGAGGACCGGGATATACTCGATGACTGAGCGATGGGTCCGTGTGGCAATCAAGGCTTGTTATTGAGTGGGCCACACGGGTACAGTGACGAGTGAGGGATAAATGAACGTCTTTATCATATATATAAAGATGAGATACGGTCTTTGTGTGATGTTGGCAAAACAAGCTTCTTCTGACATCCTTGCTCTAGTTTAATCAACATAATGCACAGCCTTGAAAACATGCTGGCAACGCTGCGGCTTTACTCTCTTTGAGTCAAAATAAGGTACGGCACTGCTTATGTTGGTAGAACGAGCTCTGTGCTGTTGGACCTCTTCACATTACTAAACATAATCAAAATAATACGCAGCCTTGATTATTGGCAACATTGCTGCAAAACTCTCTTTGATTCAACATAAGGTACGGCGTTGTTTCTGGTCTGTTTGTCAAATATATGCTGCCGTCATGTTTACAACATGAATCAAGATAGAGTAAGCTTGATATTGTTGGGAAAAAAACCCTAATCATTTCCTCTGTCATTTGTACTGTCTTTGAATCATCATAAGGCACGTAAGTAGCAATGTTGGCAAAATTGCAGCCTGTGCCTTGTTTACTCTTTAAGATAAGGTAAAACATGTAAAAAAGATTAGTAATTCCGGTCTGCTTCATCTCTTTGAATCAACATAGTATACAGCATTGACTGTGATGGCAAAACAGCTGGCTCTGTTTGTGTACTCTATGCATCAAGATAAGGTACATCGGTGGTAAAAATTCGCATAACTACAGGTACCGATATGCGAGTTTTCTTCGGATATTTCAATACTGTATAAACCAAGGCATATTACTCAATGCTATTAAGATAAACTGACACAGCATTTGGTACCATTTTATAAAGCTGCTAAACTAATGCCACTCTCTTTGAAATGATGTAAGCAGCAATCAGCCTATGTATTTCGTGGGTCTTTGTTCTGCTGCAACCAGTCCTTGACAATGACGTCACCAAATTTGCATACGCGTAGGCACGCGCATCCTGAAACAATAAAGTCTTCAAGACCGAAATGACAATCACTTCCGAAGGCCCTCTCCATGCTTGATGAATGCACTTGAGAAATATGATTAAATCAAATCAAATGCTTTTGATGGGACTCGACATTTTAACATTTCTTTTTTTGCATATGGTCAATATTGTCTGATTTTTGTGCCTCGGTTTTTGTGAGTATACATTTAAAAGAATGCTTCGCCACAAACCGAGGGTAAACAAAGTATCAATAAGGGAAGTATAGAGCGTGTTGGGTTTTGCACATTTTGATTAATTTAATCTGTTTGACACCATGTTCACACTCAGTCTTCATTCCCTTCTCTTTTACACAAAACATGAATGTGGAGATTGTTTTCTGGCAACAAATTGGCTAAAATTGGGCCAACCTACTTCTAAACCAATACCTTACAGAATTGTCAACACACGTCATTTGCCGCTAAAGCGATTCAGCCATAAACTGCACACACCACGTAAAGCATTTCGATGCCAACCCTTTTTTGTTTTATAAAAATTCGGTCGCACTCAGCAAATTTATTTGCGAATGATTAATTAGCTGAGAACCGTTTACATAAGCAATGTACATTATGATAATTTGGTAACTTCGATGGTTTATATACTTGTTCATGCTACTAAGAATTTCTATAAAGCAAACGTGCTTCTAAAACTATATGAAGAATAGCGAACTGGCCTTATTCCAAAGGCTAAATGTAATATATAGGATATAGTATACCTTTGGTTTTTGGAACCGTTCGATTGATTTAGTCCTAAATGAAGTATACACTAAAACTAACATGAGAAAACTTCATTTTAAAATTTGGTAGCGTTTTTGAGATATCGCCGAAAGTCAGGAGCTGTTGTTTTGACCTCGCAGGAAGAATAATCCTCAAGTGGAATACACAATCTGAGAAACGTTTCATGCAGAAACAATTCGCAGATTGAAATGTTTTTGAATTCCTCTCTCGACACAGTCCTTAGAAGGGAATTGTTCTCCACACATGTTATACACTATCAACAGCTGTGGTACTTCTTATACCAAGTAAGTTTTATGGTCATTAATTTTTGGAGTAACTACCAAAGGTATTATGACTTAAATTACGTCTGTAAAAGATACCGTAATGTTGATGAGCTCTAAATAACAATGTTCGAATGCTGTGACTGCCAAAATGGGTCCATGGTTATTTAACCATTACGTCTGCAAGTTGTAAATCATCTACGATATATCAACCCATCATATTGATACTAATGGTTTCAACATATACGAGACAGTCTGGATACCGGCAGAGTTGATAAAACCGACTGCGTGCACAAAGTGACTTATAACTTAAAGGTAGACCTACACAGCCTACAGCAATACACTTGCATAAAAAACCTTCCGGTCAGAGTTGACCCAGTTTCTGGGTGCCAGGGGTCTGATCCTTTCAGGGTCAAGCTGACCCGGAAAGTGGCAACAGATTGGATTTTTAACTCGGATTCTGCGGAATATTTTGACCAATTCCTGGGTTATTTTGTCAGATTACAGATTACTGGTCACACTGGCCAAGAAGAATTGGTTGACGCTCTACGGGTACCGGATCTATAGGTCAATTATGACCCGAAAGTTCTCAGAGTGGGGTCGATTTTCATAACCATAGCTCTGCCAACAAAAAAATATTACTGAACTTTGTGCTGATAAACGAAATTGAGCAGGTTATCACTCACAGTTGGTACATAAGATATGGTGTTTTAGCTGGTAACCTTTTTCTGATAAGCATAGTTATTTGTTGATCAGCGTCTTTGTGTTTTTAGTGTAGTTCTGTGAAATTGGGCGCTGGACCCAATTTCATATTATTGGAAAAATTTGTCGCCGAGCAAAAATAAGCAGGCTACAAGCCACAGATGGTACATGTAATGGTGTTTCAGCTGGGTAACCTTATATTGGTAAGCATAATTTTGTTGTGCTTAGCTACATTTTGTGCTGAGCAGCTTCGTTATTGGCCCCTGGCTTCTGGATGAATACATTTTTTCAACTAATTTTCACTAAACGCAACACACAACCAGAAATAATCAAATTAGATGGCCACATTTTTAAAACAACGCCAAATTGCGATCTTGCGTTGCTTAAGATTTCTTGTGTGTTCTCGTATCATTTTTTTCTTCTTCTGCTTCTGTCAAGTGAATGAAACAAAATAAAAAGTTCCATAACCGTTTTAGCCGCCACTGCTCACCGTGAATGTCTGTAAAACCCCGGGGGTGAATGTGGAGCTTTCGACCGGTGAGACAGGCAGAGCTGGATTGCTCAGCTTCATGTTGGCTGATATTTTATTATGAAATTTCTTCGTCTGTGACCTTTACTTAATTTGTTTTATTTGTGAAAAACCCTCCGGGAACATTTCTATCACTATGCTTCGGATAGCATACAGTTAAATACCAATGGGGTTTAATGATCGCAGGAATGGTTGCAATAGTTGAATATGCCAGATTAATCCATTTATAAAAAATATTACATTTTTTAAGTACTAAAGCTTTCGACTTTACAGGTATAAGGTCATAGATTGGTAACTACTCCAAAAATTAATGACCATAAAAATATACTTAGTGAAAAGCACTGCAGCTGTTGATGGTATAAACTATGTTGAGAAAGGATTCCTTTTGAAGTAATATGGTTTGGATAATGTTTTTTATCCCCAAATCATTGGAATCTGAGAAAAGATTCATGCATAAATCGTTTTTCAGATTTATGAGGGTTGGTGACCGGCATTCGCGAATGCTACGGCCAGAGATCCGGTTGGTACCCGCTTTCACCTCGCTAAACGTGGATGGAATTGACTTTATTGTGAAAAATCGCAGCGATTTTTTTCAAATGTTAAATGAACAGATTTTGCAAATGTTAAATGAACAACAAATTTGACAAATTTGGTTCGATTTAACCATAGAGCAAGGTTTTAACCTATAGGTATAAGTTGGAAAGAGTCGTGTCGCGTTTTAATAGACCATTGCGAGTACACATAAATGTGTAGTATTAAAAATATATCTACCCAGAAATTTGTTGTATTTGTTTATGTTTACATAACAAAATGCTGTTATCGGCCACACAATGAGTATGGTTGGACGCAGAAACGCAATAATAAAGAAACATATTTCATTAAATGAATTACAACGGTGGTGAGAATATATTATTTACAGTGACACAGAACCGTGAGGAAGGTTTTTGCAATTCTGCCATACACTTGGACTGGAGTAATCTGTTTATGGCAGATAAATCAAGGGGTGTGCATTTCATCGGTTACTGCTGGCATGGTACGTCGCATGGCTTCAGGGCATGTTTGGGAACATCACACGACCCTGGGTTGTATTGATAGCCTCCAATCAAGGCGTAAGCGACACACTGGATGCCTTTGCATATAACGGACGGTGGGGGAGGCTAGCTAGGAGTAAAACGCTCAAGGGAACTCCGCCAGTCGCCGTATTTTTTATACTTTACTCGCGCGTGATGTTACCATACAACGGCCGACGCGTGCGCCCGTCAAAGGCTAAAAGTTCCCGGGCACTAGCGTCTTAAGTGATGGTTTTTTCCTCTCCTCGCACTCTCTCTTCACGTTGGCGCTCATCTTCTTTGTCGCCGCACACGTTGCTAATTTGCCTCTCAGGGATTAGAATGTATAAAGATGAAAATATTAAGATGTACCCACGGGGCAAGAGGAGGCTATTGCTCCACACAGTGGAGGCTTGAAGCGCCATTTTGTTTTTGGGGTCGTCAGTGCCGAAAACCGGCAGTGATCGAAGCCGCGCTCCATTAGAAATTGTTAGCACACAAAATAATAAAAGCGCTTAGCGCAGGTATATCTTGCTCATCAGGACACGGTAACCAGCAAAGAAATGTACATCTTTAAATACGTCAGCGTTTTTACAACATGTATGTGTACATGTGTATATCTCGTACACACATCTAATCATTCTGTCTGCCTCAGCATGGTCCGACATGGTCACGTGATCATCACGACGACACAGTACCCATATGGTCTCTGAATAAAATTAATATAAAATCAACATTATGTGTGTGTTTCGTGTGCATACAAAATATAGGCTTCGTATGATTTTGTGTATGCAAAAAAATACTAATAATAAAAAATATATAAAAAAACACACACCAAATAATATAAAGAATATTGCGGGGTAGCCATCTTGCTTCCCTCATTTAAACCAATGTAACCATACCGAGGCCAGAATGAATAAATAGTCTGGCCCTTTTGTGAGTAGATAAGAATCAATAGGCATTGTTAATTTTGCATAAAGAGGACGTGACCAAGGACGTGTCGAACATTTTAAAGGTATTCGGTATTATGAAGGGCATCACGCCCTCTTTGTAGTGAGTCTATTATTTGTATTGTTTGTTATGTACTATTTTTGCACAATTTGTACCATTCATTTTGTGCAACTTGTAGTAGGTCTGTTTCGTACTATTTGTACCATTTGTACTATTGTACTATTTGTTCATACAATGTGTACTATTTGCACTATACAGTCGCACTATTTTTTAACAAATTGTACAACTTGTATACTTCTGCTATTTTGTGCTATTTGTATAATTTTGTACCGTTTGTATTATTTGTACCATTTTTACTATTTGTACAATTTGTACAACTTGTACTATTTGTATACTGTTTGTACTATTTTTATTATTTGTTTATACATTTGTACTGTTTGTACATTTGTATTTGTACAACTTTTGCTGTTTGTACAACCTGTACTTGTACAATCTGTACTATTTGTTTAATTTTCCCACCTTGTACCATTTGTACTATTTGTGTTATTCGTATATGAAAATAAAACCAAATGATACCCAAGAAGATAGAGAAGACAATATTTCTGCTAGAGGCTGGGAGTAATATATCTTGTTATATCGAAGGGGGTGGATGTATAGCGTTGGTGAGGGTGGAGATCTTACGCTGTGATAATGCGATTGCAAACGTGGAAGACGCCGTGTTCCGTACTCAGAGATTACACGGTCTAATAAACCAATTGAAGATGCACTGAAACATGATATTGGATTAGCTGCAGTGATATGTCAAGGCACCGAGTGGCTGATACTGGTAACATCGACAAGATTTTCGGTATTTTATTGTGAAGACACAACAAATGAAAGTCTGGAAATGTGAGCTTCCTTTTTTTTCAAAATGTCTCAGAAGAATTCCATCCAAGAGTTCCTTGGAAGAGTAATCAGATTAATCTGAGAGATTTCTGTCAAAGAAAATGTCTGAACGTTTTATAATGTTACATGTTTTGAAATACGGATTTTATCATTTAATATTTTAAATGTGGGCTTTTAATTTCAAAAATTATCTACAACAAAAACACTTTATTTGAAATTTCAAATATAAAAATCAATATTCGACTTTTCAAAATTGAAGACCAATATCTGAAACTTCAAAACTTCCTACTTCAAATTCGATATTCGAAAAGAGATTTTTGAAAAATCTTTCAGATACTTTGATTTCTGTTTCATAATCATAACGATGGTAAACCAATGTTATCAAAACGTTTTGAATACCGGACGTCTGTCAAATTCTCCCTCTCCTCAACCTTTTAGGCTCTAAAAATTTACCCTGATCTGGGCCTGACCTATTTCCGCGTCAGTGTGACCCGGAATCTGTCAAACTGACCCAGAATCCGAGGTAGAATCCCATCTTGTAACTAGCACTTCCTGGTCAAAATGGCCAGGGCCCAATTTCATAGCCTTGCTTAACGGTAAGCAAATTTGTGTGCTAACTGTAGCAGAAAAAATGCTTAAGCGTAAGCGTATTTCACAGGTAAGCAAGAAAATTAGGCAGACATCTTGCGCGTTCACCATGGATTTGCATTGTTACGTCATTCATTTCCATACAGTAAGCACCGGAAGGGTGGCATGCCTTTTCGTGTGTGGTTAGCAGCGCTAAGAAATTGGGCCCCGGCCCCAGAGATCCAGATCTCGGGTCAGTTCTGACCCTGGAGGTCAAATACATGCCTTTTATATTTTTAAGCCAAACATATTCGTTATTGCAGAACAATACCTCGACTCTCAAATTCGGTCAAACAATTTCCAAGACTCGACTCACCACGCCTTTAAGGGTATCACCGCTTCCCTCCACAGATAAAAAGTGCGAAGTGCGAAAATGTCAAACATGTGTAATGTAAGTAGAGTACATTCCAATGTGTCTATGTCAGATTGCGATCATGTTATACTCTTGCCAATGTAACTGGTATTTGGTTCGTGTTTATAAACTGTTAATTAATCATGATTTCGTGAAGCGAACTGATTCACCGCACCATTAAAAGGGCATTGATTTCATCTTTACAATCAAATTCGGTTTATGAGAAACGCAATTGCTGTAAGTTCACAAAGCAAAACTGTTTAGAAAACAGCACTTGGATGCATCCGCCAGTGCGTGAGGTTTTAATTGATAAATAATTGATAAATAATTCCACTATAAAATGGTCATACACTCTGAAAACTACCCGGTCATAATTGATCCGGTGGTAAAGAAACCGGTCTCCTAAATGATGTTGACATTTTCACTGGTTGTTGACTGGTGTGTGTATTGAGAGCTAGGGTGAAACAGACTCCCACCCCCGTCTCCATCCCCATGATCATCCCCACCCCACCAAAAAAAAGAAGCAATAGCGTGTTATACTTTTGAATATTTCAGGCATTTCCTTTCAAACTATAGTGCCAAGGCATATACAGAAACCAACCGTCAATTAATTTGTTCTCCTACGTACCCTTACCATTGCGCGTCAACTCGTCCTACACAAACTGGCTCCGACGTCGTGCAGCCGGGCACTTCATGAATTTATTATCATTTCGGAATCTGCAAGCCCAGTTTAATATCACCATTCAGTCTCGATTTACGTTTCTTTCAACGTGTTCTTTTTCAGCAGGTGCCATTTTGTTTTTAATTCATCGTCATTATAATCCGTTTTGACTTGTATGAGTTGGTTGATAGACGAGTAAACCTACCAGTAAACCAGTCTAGTTCTCTAGTATTCAAGAAACATTAACATTAAAGGGTTTGTACATCATTAGTCTTTGGAAGATTTCATTCATTCCAATCGTCTGGTTTTTAATAAACATATCATAAATGGATGGTCCATCTTTGATTATTGGAAGAGTACATTCATTCCAATCCTCTAGTTATCAAAAAACATATCATAAAGGGATGGTACATCAATGGTTATTGGAAGAGTACGTTCATTCCAGTCCTCTAGTGTTCAAGAAACATATCATAAAGGGATGGTACATCAATGGTTATTGGAAGAGTACATTCATTCCAATCCTCTAGTTTTCAAGAAACATATCATAAAGGGATGGTACATCAATGGTTATTGGAAGAGTACAATCATTCCAATCCTCTAGTTTTCAAGAAACATATCATAAAGGGATGGTACATCATTGGTTATTGGAAGAGTACTTTTATTCCAATCCTCTAGTTTTAAAGAACCATCATGAAGGGATGGTACATTATTGTTTATTGGGAGAATGCATTCATTCCACTCCTCTAGTTTTCAAGAAGCAAATCTTAAAACTGACCGCCGGGATTTCTCAAACCTGTCCAAGCTCACAGACGTTTTTATTAAAATGTTCCGGGCATTCTTTTTCTCTTTCACAAGCAAAAAGTGGCTTCTGCTTTCCGTGAATAAATAAATGCATCATAATCAACCTATAATGATCTCACCTAATTAGCTTGTCCCGTTTTGAAGAAAAACACAAACAATAAGGATTTATGTTTTATCACGGATTTTGCTCACATTCCATTTTAACACGTGCTTACTTCGGGTGTACAGGACCAATTTATACATGTGTAAATAGGACTTGAACGTATTGCATGACATAACTTTACTTCCGTGGTTTGGTACTGGTAGAATGTTTTAGTATGGGGTTGCAGATTAAAAATGTTGTTTACGGGTTGGTTTCTTTTCTTTTCCTCTTTATTTTGTCTTCGCTCTTTTTCTTTTCTTTCAATATTCCAACCATGTATTACACCTTTAACAGGCAACCAGTCACGAGCGATGTTCACTGTACATGATGTTTTGGCTGGTCACCTGTTTCTGGTCAGCAATATTGTTTGTGCTTAGGAATTGTTTAATGCTTTCCGGCTTGATGGGCGCCCGGAGTGTTGAGCTTTTTAACGGAGAAAACTTGTTTAAAATCTTCAATTTGCAATTCTTATAACTTAACAAAAAATTGGTTTCGCAAATTTGAAAACCTCATAATAACTAAATAAATGAATTAATGAATGAATCAATCAATCAATCAAAGAATAAATTAATTAATTAATCATTATTAATAAAAACAAAATTATTTAACAATTTTACTTAATAAAGCAGAAATTAGTGCCGGAACCATCCACGAGCAATGAGCACAACAAGAATTTTTGGCTGGTAACCGTTTCTGCTAAGCAAGCATTAATGTTGGGTTTGAGCTTGGAGCACGTGTACAACATTGGTCACTGTCAAAGACCAGTATACATTCACATGGCAAATGAGACCCAACATATAATTTAAATGACAAAGCTGTGAACTCAGTCGGTCATCGGAGTCACTAGAAAATCGTCTTCAAAATAACTCTTTGCTGTCCCACTGTTTCCAAAAACCGGATTTTGGGCTCGCAAGATCAAAACTAATTATGTTACTCAATTCTCAAAAGCTAAAGCATTTGAAGTAAAAAAATATTAAATGGAAAGTTTTCCACAATGACCATCTTGACACTATGTAAGTCATGTGCAAGTCTGTGAACATGTTCACTTTCGATCTTTAAGATGGTGTGTGTGTACAACCTTTAAACAGAATTCTGGTACAAAACTCACCCAGAGCAGTGTGTTGAAGAACACCATCATACACCTCAGGCACATCAGACACCCTTCCTGCGCCCCCATCTCGTCAATCGTTCTCACGTGGTACCGGTGATGCCTCCTACTAGAAGACCCTCCCTCTTCTTCGATTTCTCCTCCGTCTTGTCCGCGTTCACCCCTGTTCCACACCCGTCGAGCCTGGCTGATGGGCTTAGCCCGGGATAGCGCGAGCACGAAAAATTCCAGCGTGCCTTTGGAGTGGTTGGACGCGGTTTCCCAACGCCCGGTTCGGTTTCTATTTTAATAAATGATAATTAGCTAGGACCACGTCGTCCTCACCGGCTCACCAATCGCCGCCCGGATCTATTTTTAAATCGGCGTAGGAGATGGAGCTAACGATGTGGTGGGTTGGTTGGGGTTGAGGTGTTGGTTTCTCGGAAGGGTCGTCTTGGTGACCAGGGAGCAAGGAAGAAGAAATTTGATCCGGTGTGTTTTGCCGGAGTTTTCATGAAAATCCAAATGCGGCTGGTTTCAGTGTTTATCTAATGACGTCTGTGCTATGGATGTGGGGATAAGGTTGAGAATAAACCGTGTTCGTTCTTCAAGTGTAGTCTCTTTTTCAGGGAGTTGTGAATAGATCAAGCTGTTTGTATCGGGATTGGTCTATTTTTTTAAGCAGCGGTGACGATACGCTATCAGCAAGGCACGCTGGTGGCCGCTGTCGGGATTACAATCGATCCCGTGTCATCCCAGCAGGGCCGCACGTATAGACGCTGGTGCACTCCACAAGCAGCAGATCAGATCCCATGGCGTCTGTGTTTCTTAATTATTTTCCCGCCATTTTACCCCCTTCGTCTGAATAACATGCCCTTAGTTTACCATCAGTTTTAATGTCAGTGGTTTGAACTTGAAATTATAAAGCCCTGTATTTCAGAATACTTTGCTTGTTTTATCGTCAGCAGCACCGGATTATTGCATTGTGACGTACATAAGCCTACATGATGGCCAAACGAAAATAGGGCACTGTTTTTTTCACGGTTTAGTATTGGCGCCAACACAACAGGCCTAACTCGATTTCTGGTTCAAGACTAACTATAAAACTACGCTAAAATTGAACAATCTTCCAGATGATGAAAATTAGCGAGCCGTCTGGGGGTATAGAGATCGTAATTAGGAACAATCATCACCAATATCTTCATCAAAAAATAAGCCAATATCAGATTCGGTTGGAAGTAATCAGATGGCCCCCCTGTGTCGCACAGTTCACAACAACCCCCCAAAAAGGAGATTACCAACGATTCAATCAGGTTAAATTAGTCTGGCTTACAATGTTTGCAATTTCCGATCGGTGGCTTGTCTTGTAGTGTATAAATCACCTGTATTAATCGAGTCTGACGCCTGACCCAACCGGCCTCGATCTTCTTCTTCAACGGCAATGCGGACTGATATATTTTTTTATTTCCCGCCCAGCGGAATTTCATCAATGTTGTCACCTTCAATTACGCCTGACCAAGGCTCCGGGATAACAGCAGGTGTGCGCCAGTATGGCTGGAGGAAGAGAAGAAGAGGATGATAAGGAGAATGGAAAAAACCGAAGAATGAAATCAAGGAGGAAGAATTAAGGATCACCGGAAGGAAAAAGTGTGAATGGTTTAATGATGGGGCAAACAGTAGGAGGTGTAATTGCAAGTTGAGTTTACAAATTTTTCAGGGAATGCATCGAGCAGACGACAAGATTTAATGAATGATCCTCTCTTGTAGATTAACCAATAAATGTCCAGACTGCGATACTTTCATGGAGGAGAGTAGACTGTACGTTGATCCTACAGGAGCGTGACTTTCCGGGTCAGGGTCATCAAGCGGCCAATGTGAGAGATATCGAC
>CM021547.1:9902361-9919944 GCA_010994315.2 Pisaster ochraceus | reverse complement strand
TTCTACTCCAGAAGTCTCACTATAAATTCTACTAGTACTACAGAATGCTCACTGTTATTCTACTGAAGAATACTCACCATTATTTTACTACAGAATGCTCAGTTGTTCTACTACAGTCTCACTGTTATTCTACTGTAGAATAATCACTAGAATATTCTACCAACCGTATATGTTCACTATTATTCTGCTACAATAGTCTCACTGCAGAGTGCTGACTATTATGCTACTTACAGACTCACTGTTATTCTAACTAAAGAATACTCACTGTTGTTCTACTTCAGCGTATTCACTGTCGTTATATTATTCTACAACAAAATACTCTCTGTATAATCCTGTGCTCACTGTTATTTCCCTGCATAATTCTCACTTATTCTAGCATTCACTGTTATTCTTATATACAGAGTGCTCACTTATATTTTACTACAGAATGCTCACTCCTCTTATTCTACTATGCTATTCTTATAGTGATCAGTGTTATTCTAGTGATCACTGCTATTCTACTATACAAAATGCTCACTTTCATTTTACTACAGAATGCTCACTGTTATTCTAAATACATCGTGATCACTGTTTTTCTACTATAAACGAATGGCTAACCTTTAACGCAAAGAAACTAAACTACTGTCTCTGTCTAGCTGTAGAGATGATACATTTCCATCGATTCATATGGATCCACAGACTTTGCCTGAGGTATCAGATTGTCACCTTCTTGGACTTGACATATCCACTATAATGCCAGTGATGGGAGAAGTATATCCCAGGCATAGTAAAGAGTGCTTCCATGCGAGTTGGTTGTCTTTATCGAGCTTGGAAGTACCTCATGATGCTTCTCTCTACCTGTATAAGACCACTTCCCCAGAGTAGTGTTGTCACATTTGGGCCGGAGCTTCTGCCTGCCATTTATCTTTATTTAGAGTGCAGAAGGTTATTGCTATTAAATCTTGTTGGCGGAAGGGTTGGGATCAACGTTACAGCCTCTTTCCCATCGTATGTCAGCAGCCAGCCTCTGTCTTTTTCTACAGATATTTTCATGGTAAATGTGCCACCAGTGTATCCGACCTGGTACCTCCTATCAGGGTGTTTGAGCTTGAAACCAGGCTTTCTGCTTCTTCTCACCCATACACTCTTGCTTTGCTGAGGTGTAGAACAATGAGCCAAGTTCCAAGAGCTTTATTTGACGTGCTGCATCTTTTTGGAACTCCTTGCCTGGTGCATGTTTCCTTCCAACTTACAATCTAGACTGTTTTAAGAGGAATATCAATTCCTACCTTCATCTTTAATATTGTTCTTCTTGTAGCCCCTTACCAAGAGTGGCGTTTACCCTTGTTTGTGAGAACTTGAATGAAAATTATAAAAAATAAATAAATACATAAATATAACTACAGTGTTCACTGTTCACTGCTCACTGTTTTTACTACAGAGTGCTCTCTCAATAAACCGTTTTCTCATCACAGGATGAGAATCTCTTTCCAGAAACAATGAATTTTGTATACCTCTTTAAATGTCTACATTGAGCCAGTGGGTATACTGTAAGCTGAAACCACATATATCGGCAGGACGCCAAGCAAGGCATTCAAAGTTGTCAAGTCTGTTCTGGAGGACAATTAGTCATTAATTGCGACACGAAAGACAATACACACCTGCCATAAATGCAAAGCGCTTAAACTTATTTCCTTTTAATTACACATCACCACCTGATGCTAATGCATAGTGCAACGGGGGCGCAATAACATCATGGAATCTTAGTGTTGACACATGAATATCTGGGAGTTATTAGCTAGGGTCATAGATTGGTTTTGTGAATGTAATGCTGATTTTTGAAGAAAGATACCATGGAAGTCTGGTGCAAAAGTTTAAGTTAAATACTGCGTCTGCCTTGCTGAGAAACAGCAAAGAATTGTCACTCGATGATCCATCCTCGTTGGCGAGGTGACAGCAGGTACCAACCGTGGTCTCTGTGTGGCCACAGCATTCACGACAGACACCAACCCTGAGAAATCTGGTAAACAATTCATGCATGCAACTAACCAGGATCGATACTGTAGTCGCCTGTTAACCTGACCTAGCCTCTCAAAATGCATCATTCTATTTTCAAACGAAAATTCGACACTGCAATAAACCGCTCCTAACTCCAAACATGATTCGATAAACTAAATCAATAATTTATACGTTTATCCCTTGAATTGTGACCAATTAGTCAATACCAATAGATTCCTCTCCATACCAAAGATCTAGTTTTCCAAAATTATCAGCGCGGAGTCTTTCCGGCAAAGCCTCCAATAAAAATCGAACCGTTAAGTCCAGACAGATTTTCTTTATTTATTAAATGGTGACGTTCTTTGGTCAAAAACACTGCTGTCGTTTTCCTGCCAATTACGTATGCACAAATTCAGTGACATTTAGCTGATGGTGCAGATATGAATATTCATGGTATTCGCTAATACATAGTGACAAGTCATAACACAATATAATGAGAAGTGGAAAAACAAAAATCTTAAAATGGTTCTGCAGGGGAAAAACAACTTAAAAAATCATTAAAAATTTTCCTGGGATTTGTTCGAGTTATCTCCAGTCGTATTTGCGATTTGAATTTTTTTTTTGTCTGTTAGAATTCAGTGGTTTGTTCTGACGTGGCTTTATTTCGGATTAAATGCATGAAGATTTGTTTGTGTAGATACTTATTTATGTGTTTGCTTTGTTGTGGAACATTCGTACATTGGGGATTTATTGTGCAATGTCTTCTTCTTCTACTGTTGTTGTTGTTGTTGTTATTGGTGGTGGTGGTGGTGGTGGTGTTGATTTGAATTGTCCTGTCATATTCTGAAACAATCTATGTTCTATTTAATTTGAATTGTACTTTCATGCGATATTTATCCCTTTTCTGTAGGTTTTGTATTTTCTGTGGGTAATACTGTCAAAATTGAATCAACGTCAATGAACGTAATCTTGTTTTTTGGTTGCAGAATTCTGTTCGATGTAATCACACGTCTTGCGGCTAGCTTTGCATCCAAATAGTGAAAATATATAAATCACGATTACTTTACGGGGAAAAACACTATCCCTCAAACTGTGTACGTTTGTAAATCAAATCACACAAATTAAAAAAAGATATCCCCGTCTGACTTCGTTGTTTCCTTCGCAATGAGACTATGTGACACTTCGGGGTGTTGTGTTAATATTGCCGCGTTGTTCCTGTAGGTTAAGGGGGGTCGCAGTTACATGGTTAAAGGTACGTGTATTGAGTATAGACTTGTTTCACCTGACGTCATCACAAACCATAGATCTCAGTGACGCCATTTTGGGAGTCAGCTTCCCCCTGAGTAGACTAGTCCCCTGTTTCAGGCACTGGTCTTACCAATCCAGGTGTTTCATTGGTGCATGCAAAGACGCATAAACTGATACTACAAAACATGAGCGTACAACATTATGGCATGCAAGGTCAATAGCAGCCAACCAGCAGGTTCTAAAGGCCGGTATCTGGCGTTATTTACGATCCTCGATGTGTGACGTCAGAATGTTCGGGCTAAGCCGAGTGTTACCGTGCAATGTGACATGTGTACGGTTCAATAGACGCGCACTGTCGTTACATGAAATTGGCTCCCAACAAGCAGTCCACGCAGGGCACCCACTACAGCCGCGTGTGACGTCAGTGCCGTGTGTGACGTCAGTGCAGGGTCAAAACTACATTCATTGGTTTGTGAAGAGTGAGTTCATTTGCGAAATTGTGGGGGCACGAAGGGTACCCCCCCCCCATTGATTCTTCCCCACCCCCACCCCCAACTAGAAATCTTATCCCTAAGAACTAAACATTAATGGAATAAAATGTTACGTTTTATTATTTTATCAAATAATAAATTACCAAAATGCAACTGACTGGGTAAATGTTTTAAATAGTGTTACAAATTGTTTAACTGTTTTATCATTTTATAAACTCATGTAGTATGCATTTGCATGGATCTTGTTTAAACACACAGAAACGCAAATTTGAGATAAATCACTTTTTCGAGTGTACGGTTCCCTTTAACTGTCGATGTGGAGAGAGATTTGGCGTGAAATCGACTTAACACATCGTCCCAAACCAGCGCATGAATCACGGCTTATGTTGTTTTTTTCGTCGGGGGGCGACTCCGATCCGTCGTATCGCATCTTCTGCCCGCAGCGCGGTGACGAAAGAAATGCCGGCATTGATTAAAGAGAACGATGTCTTAGATTGGGCACTTTTGGCTCTAAAAAGCGAACTTAGTATGGTTGGAATTGTGTTTTAAAAGTTGAATGTAAGGAATCACACAAATTCCCTTCGAGATTGTGTAGTAACCCTTATACTTCTTGAACTAACACGTTCCTCCATTTTGTGGAGTCACAAATTTGGTTCCTCAAAATGGCGGACTGTGTTAATTCAGGAAGTAAAAGGAAAAGCGCACAATATTTCAAGGCATATTTTCGTGGATCATTATATTCTACTTTTAAAACATCTTGTCAACCATATTAATTTGATTAAGCAGGCTTTTTATAGCCCAAATCGCCCAATCCAAGGCAACGTGTCCCTTGAAAGTTAAGGTGTGATGGGTGGTATAGCATAACCCTTAGATACAGCATGCAGCCACTGACACCACCGACAATAACTCGGACACGGTCGTATATTGTAAGTTGGTAAAAGGGTTGGCAATAATGTCGTCTTCCATGGTGTTACTTATCCTTTAACGAGTGTTGTGACCTAGAATAGCGAACAGCAAGCTACTCACACCCCGCCAAACTAAAAGCTATCACCTCTCTGACCAGCCCCCCCCCCCCACACCACCATCACACCATGCAACAAGCGAACTGGAAAACCTAATCAGCAATCTCTATCTCTTAATGTAGGGGCATTTTAATAAGACAATCACAGCGGAGAGTACATACGAAGATCATCAGCATAAAAGGATGTTAGCATGAAAGGTATTTTTTTTAGTTACGCCAGAAGAAGATGAAGAAAACGCGATATGAACGAATCGGTGTTGATGCACGAAGCGTGGATCTAGTCCCTAAACAGAGTTGTGTTAGTCATCCGACCACGCTGTAAATTGGTGGCAAGCCGTAAGTTCTTCGTCCAACTCGCAAAACACGCTCTTATCGAATAGAAAAATACAGTTTCATGGTTTACCAATCACTCTTTCAAGTGACTAGCCAGCAGGAGCAGTTTGCTTGACATTTCACGTGTCCTCGAGTTTTTTCACTGCTCCACGATTCACACTAAACAGGGATGCTTTTTAACACTGAACTAGCCAGTTGGACCAATTGGAGATAATTTTGGATGGTCCTCTGGTGTTTAATTTGCATTTGGCAAACGGACCACTGTTAAGGGAAAACGCTGGCTTTGTTTTTTCCCCAACCTCGACTTATTTTACAGGATCCAGCGTCCGGGCTCCGTTTGGTGTTGAAGCAATATGCTTCATAGACCCCTTGCGTATGACGTCACAAGCCCAAACAGCGCCCTCGCTGAGGTCAATGAAGACTTATCATTGGCTGAGAGGCTTCCATTGTTTGACCTCATCCCAGCGATGGCGGCCAATCAAAGGGGTCTACGCGCACTGCTCGACGTCGGTGTAAACACAAAACTAGTTTTATATCCCGGATGTAATTAATACACATTTTAACCATTTTCGCTAACCAGCTCTGTGAAATTTGGCCCGCGCCGAATGATAAAAATATTGACAAACAATATTTGATATCAAGTAAGGTTTGCAGATACACCATGTTATTTTAAAAAAATCTCTTTTTGCGCTCACGGTGGTAGCTCTGACAAGAACCTGTGGTTTAACAATTTCACGTTTCGATCAGTATGCTCTGATCGTCTTCAGGAGAAATGGTGGCATCTGTTGCTGTCTGCTTAAGTATCTGCCAAAGAGGTTTTAGTTTGACAAATATTGACTCCACACAAATCGACGATACAGCCATCTTGTTTCCTTCATTACAAACAAACGTAATCATATCGAGGCTTGAATTCAGGTGACACATGGAAGACAGGTTAGCTCTCAATATCATAGTTGTCTACTATTATGAGTATTTCCCAGGGGACCACCTAAGGGCAATGGAGTCTTCCTTTAAAATTACATTTTCTGAAGCATCCAACCGTTAACGCATGCGCTTTACAGATGTCTCGTGCCTCGGTGCGCACGGACGAGTAAAAAACAACTTGCACACAATGAACATTCATTTAAAAACAGCGTGCAAGGGTGAAGTCTGGCAGAAATTAGAGGCAAATGTTTCCAACGTGATGAAGGTTTTTTTTACAAGACAAAAATTGCCCGCCGGCCGTCTTTGAATTATTGTCATCGCCAAAGAATCCCCTACGACTGTTTCATTAACAGAGTATCACGATGGGGGTTTAATTAAGTAATAACTTGAAGAGGTCCGGACGAATAATGTTAACTGACAGCTAATAAGTTGGAGTGTTTGGCTGTGGGAGGTTTGACAGGGGGTCGCCTTCTGTGTTGAAGGAGTGGAGGGTCTAGTGTTAATTTACTCACTATGTAAATGCCCGAACCGCAAAATCAGCCCACTTCATTTGCGATAAAAATGCAAACATTGTTTAATCATTACACCTGGGCCCAATTTCATAGAGCTGTTTACTGCAGCCGATTTTGTGCTCACTGTGCGATTTCCATTGCATAGCGCATGCTAACCGTGCTTAGTGTATAAAAATGAATGACGTAACAATACAGCGACTGCGCGCAAGCTGACCGCCTTATTTTCTTACTAACCTGTGAAATACGCTTACGCTTAAGCCTGCTGTAGTTAGCACGAAAGCTTGGCACCCTGTGTGGCACCCTGTGTGCGTCATGCACCTTTTGACCAATGATCTTCTAATAAATAAAAGTTGTCGCAGCTCTCTATCTACACCGCTATGGCATATACCATCCAACATTGTAAATAAGCCATTTGCGAGTTATAGTCAAATAATGCCTCATGTCTGGTACACTGACTTGCTTAGTCACAATATACTGCTGAAATTTAAAGTCCTCAAACTATATCGCCAGCCTCTATGTCACTAGATTCGGGGCAAGCTATTGTTCTTTCTACAGCGTCTTGAACTTACTGCTGCGTCGACGTATGACTCGACCGAGGCGAGCACTTTTTTCCTTTCTTTTTAAATTGCAAATCAAATTACAGAGTTATCTCAGAAGAAAAAAATTGAAAAACACGAATCGCTTTTCATCAAACACTCTATTCCATGAGATAAAAATGCCATGTATAATAAAGTATTTGCATAAAGATGAATATTGTCCTTCTGGCACCAGCTAATTATAGCAACGGACCGCACTGAATGGGTTAGAATGAAAGCTTGTGATAGCACGCTTTATAATGCTTTAAACACATCGGTTTCAATACGACCATGTGTTGACGTAGACAGCCATTGTGGTTCAACGCAGTGCAATAACTTTTAAATCTTTTTAAATTCATGTCTCGTACTAAATAGTATTTCCATCACGAGCAAATTTATGTGTTTTTATACGTGACAAAATTCAGACATTAGAGACTGAAAAGCGAGAGGGTAGGCTATTGTCTTCTTCCTTTTTTCAATTTGGGGGGAAAATATTTGTTTGGGGCTTTTGTTCGTTTCTCCTTGAAGTGAATTTCCCAGTCTTTATTCGGCTTCGGGAAATTGAAGCAGAACTTAGAGATTGGGAAAATATCCCCCACGCTGATGAGTGCCGTTGGAAAAACACATAGCCTTGGAAATTTACGTCAGATTTGTCTTTAAACGAAAGAGGAGATATTTTATGCAACTTTGAAATGGCAATTACAAATGAGGAAATTGCCTGTGGCATTAATGAAAAGGAGAAGAAGGAAGTCTGTTTCGAAATGCCAAGAGGATGCATGGCAGTAAAAATGAGACAATGTTCATGGTTTTGCGTTTATTATCGGATTTTCTGAACAGAATTTTGTAATTAATTTTAAATTGATGAATTCTCAAGGCTAGATATTACTATCCCAACAACATGGTATGATTTGTATACAGCTATAAACCACGTCAAACTGAAGTACTTGAGGAAACAAAGTCGCACAAAACTCAACAGTTTGGGACCAACCTGGTTCCGGAAGTTTAAACACGCGCGAAACTTGCACAGTCTATTTAAAGGGCATGGTGCCTTCGGATTGGTCGCCTTGGGCAATGAAAAGCGTTTGTATTGAAATGAATATTATGGTTGGAGGGATCTTCAAGAGAGATTTGTTTTCTTTAAAAGGTGGGAATTTAAGTTGATACAATAGTGTAACATATGTGTGCGTGTATTTTACAGACCATCGCTGCAGCTTACCTGAGAAAATCACATCAACTCAAAATCTTTAAAGTTTCATGACTGCGATCGATACATCAACATCACCAGCAAGAAAAATAATATAAATCTTTAAAGTCAACAAATTAAACAGCATAACATCAATTTCATACGTACAACCGACCCTGCTCGTCTGACCCCTGAGAACGGGGTTGTGCACAAGACAACACAACCCACACTTCCTAAAACCCCGATCCAGATGACGTCATCATAAAAACTAATGAAGTTCCCTTTATCATAATATTGATAAGTACTTCGCCAATATTGCGAAAGGTAAACAGTACATAAATACTGCTGTTCAATATAATCCAGTGATGTTCCGCTACAGTAGTCCAAGTTTCACTATAGAAGCCACGTGATAAGAATTACTGTTCAAGGGGCGGGGTCAAAGTAAGTGTTTTATGCATTCTATTCAATTTGTATCGAGCTTGTAAGCGTGACGTTGTTCAACTGTGAGCCACGCCCACTTGACACAAACTGCCCCCACTGATTACCAGAAGCCCATAGAAGTTGCATTGAGCTAGATTTTCTATGAGGTTTTATGCAATAAAAGTTTTACTTGTCTTTCACACACGTTCTTCACAAGATATAAGCTTCTTGGAATGTTTCTGTCATTAAAGAAAAAACTTTTGACCAATGAAATGATGGAATTTTTGGTAATACTGCACTTAAACGTAGGCCTATGTCAGCTTCGGAGCCGGAAGATGCGAAAACTGTGGGCGCGCAGCATATAGGCGCGCGTGTGACGCAATCACTTACCAATGGCTATTTTGGTTTTCCGGTCAGAAGTGACCCAACGACCCAATAATAGGCAGTATCCGACAGGGAGTTAGTCTCAACACAAGACGTTACTCGTGATTTTGGTTAACTATAATAATGCTCGAACACTTGTGATTTGATCCATGTTCAGTTCTATTTCAGACTGCAGCGCTCTACTGCGATCCGATTGAAAAGCCTTGAACAAAGACTAGGTTGGGTGGGGTTTGCAGAACCCAATGTTTAAATTGCTTAGGGTCAACCTTTAAAATATTCCTTATATCCCAACGCAAGTCATATAACAAGTAGGAACTGGACCCCACACGACTCGTAACTTGACGTCCCTCGTAATGGATGGAGAAACTCGAGAAAGAAAGAAACCCCTGCAGTGATATAGCCCCGGCAGTAAAGCGTTACCGGTAACAGTTTTTCTTTTGTACACGGCCATGCACTTGATAGATGATATCTCGAGTTTATTCTGTTCATCGTATTATGCTATTCTATTACCAGAACTATTGTAGACCCTTGTTATACTGTATATCAGATACGCTATTACCGTTGGGATTACACCAAGACCGATTGTGATCACGATCGGGAAGTTAAAGTTAACAATATACTGCAATAACTGTATACTACTGATATCAAAGTTGGTATTACTGTTAGTCTTTCACGAATACATTATTCATCCAGGACAGGACACTACAGGATATCAGAACAGGAAAGGACATCAGGATAGGACTGGACAGAACAGGGCAGGACACGTAGGCAGGACAGGCGACGATGTCAGGACATGACAGGACATGTAGGCAGAACAGGACGATGTCAGGACAGGACAGGACACGTAGACAGAAGAGGACGATTTCAGGACAGGACAGGGCACGTAGACAAGACAGGACGATGTCAGGACAGGGCAGGACTGGGAAGGACAGGACTGGACTGAACAGGACATGATAATGATATCAGGACAGGGACAGGACAGGACATCGGGACAGAAAAAGGACATCAGGACGTGACAGGACATTTGGACAGAACAGGACATGATATCAGGACAGGGACAGGACATCTGGACAGAAAAAGGACATCAGGACGTGACAGGACATTTGGACAGAACAGGACAGGACATCTGGACAGAAAAAGGACGGGACATGACAAAAGACTACAAGATAAGAGTGTGCATGCAGGCTCTATAACAAAACTAAACGAAATTAAACAAATGGGGGCCATCTGTTTTTTCCCCATTAAATGAGTAAATCAAATCGAGGCAAGTAAAACAAAATAGTCTGGCCCATTTTATAAAAAACCTTATAGCATTCCTATATTGCTATGCTGCACACGGGTAACAAGACAGAGACGGTGATAAAAGAAAATGTGAAATATTGGCTACTCGAAAACCTACTGTATGTTAATTGTATAGACACTTGAACCCGGCTTGTAATATTGATCGAGGCTGCCTGTGTAGAGTGGAACGCAATCACAGCCGGGCCATTGCATGAGCCACGCGACTCTATGTGATTCACTGCAACACTCCAAATGCACAACAATTAAATGAACGTTAAAGAGACTAGCCACAGAATTGGGAATGCTGTAGTTGTGCTTCCTCTCTTTGAATCAAGACAAGGTACAGCATCGAGAAGGTTGGAAGAGTGATGCGAAAGCATTCCCCACAGTCCTGAGGTTTTCATGAGATATAATCATAAAGAGATGGCACAACATTAGTTTTTGGAAGAGTACATTCATTCCGATCCTCTAGTTTTCAAGAAACATGATTATAAAGGGATGGTACATCGTTTGTTTTGGGAAGAGTACATTCCTTCCAATCCTTTCAAGAAACATATCATAAAGGGACGGTACATCATTGGTTATTGGAAGGCAGTATATTCATTCCAACCTCTAGTTTTCAAAAAACATATCGGAGGGATGGTGTATCACTGATTTTGAAGTGAGTATCACTGGAAATGAAATCGATTTTCCCCGTCGAACGTGACTGTATTCGGTGAAGCGAGATTCAAAATTTATCACGATATGCCACTGCAGTCAATGATCATTATTCGAATACTGCTTCTTTTGTGTGGAGGCTGGTGGGATCGGTTATTCGTCTTGGTGACGACCGTGACCTTGAGTTTAACGCCCGGCAGCCCACCAGCCACGACAACAAACAAGAAACGACAGAAGACAAAAATTCTAGCTGAGCCTCGGCTGTGCAAAATACTCGGTTGTCATGGTAACATATATATTATCGTGTTCTCCGTGGTCATAATGGGATTATAAGCCCTGATTATTGTAACTACAAAGGGACCAGTCTAATCCGAATCTAGTCACGTGCATTCACATCCAGATGACCCCCGACTTTACCAAATGTGACGTCACATTATGCAAATTAAAGCTTTATTAAATGGTGTTAAGAGAATATTACATCATAGCTTTGTCAAAGAGTAATTTCTATTTATTTATTATTTATTTATTTATTTATTATGTGTTTACCAATTAAAAAACGGAGTATGTTTTGTTCAGGAATTTGATTATTATTTTGTCCCCCTACATTCACAAGTGCTTATTTCAAGTGCGGCAATCAAAATAACCATTAATGCTTTTTTGACAGACTTCAAATGCTATTTTTTACTCGCGTTGAAAATATTTCAGAGTGACATTTCAATTTCTCCGGTGGATTGGTACTGGCATGAATTCTAATCAGACAAATAAGCTTTCTTTCTCAACTTAGTAGTATATACTGTTCCATCATTAGCATTTTAATGTTGCTATTTCCCGTCATTTGAACTCTTAGGCCAAATAGTGTTCTGTGTATTATGGTAAACTTGTTGTACTGTCAAAAGGTCGCACGAGTTTCCCCTGGTGGGACAATAGAGTTTTATCAACCAGTCTATCTTTTCCCAACATTTTCACAGATCCTGCACATTGCCTTTGACAGAAAAGAAAAGCACATGTAATTTTTGATCCTACATTCCATCCGATTATTTCAATATTTATAAGTGCGACGGTAAGAGAGCGGTATATGCTACGTCTTCTATTGATTTTATGTCAATGTTGGTTTTAGATTTTAATACTGTAGTCTCAACGACTACGAGATGCCGTCCGGTGAGGCGCGCATGGCGACCGCCGTCTCCCCAGGCAATCGATCAATTTCAACGGCACGACCTCGACGGGAGCGAGGTCCGTACGATTTCATTCTCCAACCTTGATCTTGGGGCGGCCATTTTAGTTTACACAGTCTGTACATTTGGTGCTTGATATGTGGCATGGTGTATCCCCCCAGCTCCACGCACTCCTATTGTGTCTTTTTGTGTTTTCTGGGATTCTCAGGAATTCTTTAGAGGATATCACGAGGATTAATTCTGTACAAGAGGAAAAGAGTTAAACGTGGGAATATTTGGGGGGACACCCTCTGCCATGTCTCGTGCATGGTATGAATCTGTGTGCCCAATGGTCTTTGTTGTGCCATTGCAACTAACACACTAATGACAGCACGAAAAAAGGGGCCAGACTAATTCTAAGTTTAGCCTCGTGTTGGTATCGTTGACTCGTGTGGACAGGAAACAGGATGGCGCAACGTCGATGTTTACACATGAGGAGATGGTTCAACGAAGTACAATGACTGAATCACCATGACAACAAACAAGATAATTACTTCAAATGATTTCCGTTCCACGAAGAAACCAATGTGTTAAATTGTCTTCCTTCATAAGAAATAACTGCTTAAACTTTAGACAATATTATAAATGTCAGTTGTTGATGTTAGAGTGGTGCATTTCTTCCGAGCCTATAGTTTCCAATTATTATTATCCCCACCGACTATTAATTTTTGTAATCAAATCTAAACCACGTCTTTGACAACGTTTTAAAATACAAACGTCTGGACGATAATTGACACTTTTTGAGATGGCTGTTATTGAAGCTTCGAAAAGACCGTGTACAGTGTAGCAATAAATGTGCACATAGTCTAGCAATAAACGTTGGCATTGACAGGGTATTGTATGAGTCAGAGGAGGTTTAGAGCTAGTAAGCCCCGCCCATGGTGGAAGGATTATGCTTTCAAAATATGGGAGAAAAGAAATCACAACAAAGTTTTAAAGGTAGGGTGAAATAAATACTCCAAAAATTCTTGACCATAACATCTTATTTGGAAAAGCACTGCAGCTGTTGATAGTATAAACATTTTGAGAAAGGATTCACTTCAAAGTAATATGGTTTTGGATAATTTTTCACCAGAAAACATTTGAATCTGTGAAACGATTCATGCATGAATCGTTTCTGAGGGCTCTCAGCAAGATGACACTGTATTCAACTGAAACCTCCACATATATGTGACTTTTATTGTATGTTTGTATAATTTGGCCTTTAAATCGGCATTACGTTGGCAACAACCCAATAGCCTATAACCCTGCATTAAGTTGCACGTCGAACTGGTTGTTACTTCCCTGGTGGAAGGAAATCGAACAGTGTGTTTTATATGCGATTACTTCCCCAACCAGTTTCACCACATCAGTATAAAAACAACAACCTGCTAAGCAGAGTTGCTCAGCAGTATTTCTGCTCGACAGCTTTACAGAGCTGTAAGCACGAAAAAGTAGCTGAGAAAAACACAATTCTGCTTACCAAAATAGGGTGTACCAGCCCAAATATCGTGTCACGTTTAACATCTGTGACTGGTATCCTGCTTATTTTTTCCTCATCATGAAACTATTTGAGCAGTATTTTCTGCTCTATGAAGTCGGGCACAGGGGTCATTTTATTTCTAAGTTTTATACTTGGCAAAAGGCTTTGCCAAACCACGCAAGTAATGAGCTGAGAGCCAGCCATGACAAATAAAACATTACACGGTTTTGTTTGGCTGGTCACCTTATGTTTAGTACGGCAAAAAGGTCTTTGATGATACAAGCATGGAACTTGGAACACAGTCAGAGTATGTCACGAGAACGATAGTTGACTATAAGGTCATTGAAGATTTTAAAATGATAGCAATTTTGAAAATCTTTTTTTTGTACCCGTATTTTTTCACAAAAAAATGTGCCACACATGTCATCCATATTGGTTATGACTGGCTCCCTGCTAACATTGCTTAGCAGAATATGCTAAGCACCAACAATTGTATGTATTTTTGTTTTAAACACCCGTATAGTAGGCCTATAAGGACCGATATTTCTACGGCCAGCTTTCACTGCAGACCCCAACACCATACTGCTAAGCAATAGTTTGCAGGAAACCGATCACATAAATGTTACCTTTGAGCATCTGTGAGTTTGTATTTTGGCAGGTAACCTTTTTCTGGTAAGCAAAAGTGTTGTGAGCTTTGTTAGATTGGGACCTGGGTCAAATCTCATAGGAGCAGCTTAGGCACAAAAAGTAGCCAAGCACAACAAAATCTTGCTTACCAGAATAAGGTTGCCAGCCAAAATATCATGTCATCTGTAAGTGGTCTGCTTAGTTTTGCTGAGCACAATTTTGTTAAGCAATATCTTCGGCTATAAAATTGGGCCAAGAGGTGTCAAGGTTGGTGCAATCACTGGAGGAAGGCTAGACTTCCGACCCAACGTGTTGATTTCATGTTTACTATCAGTAGCCACGTTATTATACACTTAACACAAAGCTGCTAGCCATCATTATTAGCAAGGAAGCAGATGGACTATAGCAGATGCAGGCTGCATGAACTGTGTAGGCCAAGTGAAAAACATAAGTTCCCGCACGATCGGCAAACCCCTTTAAATAAATTACCGTTGAAACTCAAAAACTTAGCGCTGCAACATACCGTAAATCGACCAAACCACGGTCCGAACCGCGTATACTGTACTTTGCTTTTATACGCGTGAAGGAAACATACTCACGCACTTTACCGGGCCCCAGTGTTTGAATACACGCGAGACTTGTATAGAGACAAGCAAAGTCACAGCCGCCATTTTGTTAATTAAAGTTTTGGACTCCACAAAATATGTTGCGGGCCGTGTTAGTTTAAGAAGTAAAAGGAAAATCACACAATTTCGAGGCATATTTTGTGGGAATCACTATATTCTACTTTCAAAACATCTTTCCAACCTTATTTATTACTAACAAACGCTTTTTATAGCCCCAAACTCCCAATCCGAGGCCGATGTGTCCCAACAGGCTCAGCAGACAACATTGTTTAGCTCATTACTGCTAAAATGCTAAGCCACATTCTTAGTTCTGGGCAAACTTGTGTATTTTTCTTTTCTAGCGGGCCTATTGACTCAGGGCCAGACCCTTTGCATAAGCCGCCATCTTTGATGTCAAACAATGGTAACGTGCTCGGTGTACGCGCTGCTTATGACTCTCAGCCAATGATAGCTCTTCATTGATCTCAGTGACTGTTTTAGGCTTGTGACGTCACATGCAAGGGGTCTATTTTCTAAGCAGAAATTGTCACCACGGAGGTAAAAACCCACTACCTCCATGATGTCACTGGTAAACAAATTCATGCGCTCAGGGATGTATGCTAGACGCGATACCATTGCTGGGTACCCGTTTCTACCTGAAAGCATATTATTTTCTGTAGTATGCTTCTTCTGTTTTTCTTTTCATTTTGGCTTAACAGCTTTATGGGAAACGGCTTACTAAAAACCGGATAAGTGGCGGAAATTGTTTGCACTGGCCTAAGGTGAACAGGCAATCAGCCAAGCACCGTGAAATAGGGCAAACAGTTCCGGTGTCACAGGGGATTTTTGTGTGTGCCACCCCCCCCCCCAAATACGGTAAATAATGTGGACATTTCGTTTGGTAACTCCCTCTTTTGACTCAACTTTCTTCAGCCCATCTTAATTCACCGTACGGGAGACATACACACGCTCCGGTGGAGGGGGGGGGGAGTCCCCTATGACACCGGCTCCGGGCGATCTGCAAGAAGGCAAACCGTTCATACTTCAATGTTCACGTTGGGGATAGTCTGTAGTATGTCACTTTAATAGACTGTGCAAGTCTCGCGCGTATTCGAATATTTGGGATCCGTTAAAGTTTGTTTCTTTAACGCGTTAAAGCAATGTACGTGGGACCACAGTGGTCCCAAAAACCGTTCATACTTCAATGTTCACGTTGGGGATAGTCTGTAGTATGTCACTTTAATGGAGAAAAGGTGCCCCGTGCCCCTGAAGAATTCCTTTTTACAGTTGGCTGCCTCATATGTGCCTGTAAAATTGGCCCCTTGTGCGATAATATAGTACACAACTATTTAAAAGGCAAGGTGTACTGTACTTTTGGTATGTACTCCACAAATTAATGACCATAACAAACTTACTTTGTAAAGAGCACTGGAGAGCTGCTGATATTATAAAAAAACATTTTTTTTAGAAACGCCCCCGGCCTTGGAATTAATGTAGTTTTAGAGAAAGGAGAAAATTTCCACCCAAACATTTACTGAAGCCTTTCCCTTCATAATTTTCTGCAAAACCGATGACCATTGTTAAGAAAAAATGTTCCCAGGTGTTTGTTTTTTATACACAAGTAAGGATATAATGTAGGTCCTTGACAAAAGCATACCCTGCTCTTACCATTTTACAACAACCCAAGCATGACGCGATACACAACCATCATTCATTTCGGTTCTGTTAACTGCCGTGAGGAAGGGCACGGCACTGACACGTGACGATAAATTGTATTTCCTTTTATACAGAGTAAAAAGGCACCTGTGACACAACGCGACTGTTTACAAACGAGCAACTAAGCCCAATGTTATTTCCTGTAAGCACAACAGTTTGTACACAACTCTATGAAGGGAATTGTAACCCTAGTATGACGATTGGACCTCGTGATTTTTGTGATCAAGTTTTGTTATATGAAACAACTTGATTGGGTAAATTTTAGTTCTTGATTTGTGTGGTGATTGTGATAGAATAAGAACCGGCGGTAGGTTTACGGTTACGAACCGTGTGAATAAAAACTCCTGTGTGAGAAATGTTGATTGGGAGAAGAACTGGAGTTAAGATAATATTCTCGACGTTTCGTTTTAGTAGAATCTCAAACATGGTTTTTCAAAGAACTAGTTGTAGTTCTCCCAACGGAGACTTTGTTTACATCCCCGTACAACCGCGGCAAAGATATCTAGTTCCGAGTTCCGAGTTCCGAGTTCCAATGCAAAATGTCGAAACCAGTTCTAGATCCAACATTTCTCCCAAAGGGGACTTGATTTACATTTTGTTCAACTGTGGCAAGTTAGTTATGAGTTCCTATGAAAAGCGTCCACATATACAAAGGATCCTGGTTCTAGAACCAAAGCTCCTCCTTAACATTCATCGCGGTAAACTTAGTCCAGTTCTTACCTCTCGCACGTACAAGGACAAGCTTTGATTCTTACAAGAACCGGTTCTTCTCCGAACCAACACTTCTTGCAAAAGAGATTTCATAACCAAACAACTGTTATCAGCGCGGCAAACATTATCAAGCCCTCACTCCCTACACAATACAGTTTATACAAAGCTTCGAATCGTACTCATTACATCAAAAATAATGGTAAAGTGTCACCTTATTGTGCCCACGCATTGCAAACGCAAGA
>CM021547.1:9872424-9883393 GCA_010994315.2 Pisaster ochraceus | reverse complement strand
CGTGAGCTCGCCTTGCTTCGCATCCCTGCTGGACGTAGGTAGCCGGAATAAGCCTCTCACATAACCCATAAATATCTGGATTCATGATGATATTATCCACTTGATAAAAGGGTTAATTTAACAACAAAGTATACGACGACGTGAACTCCAGTAAGAAAGTTACTCCCTCTCGCCCCAAAAGTTTGTTATGATAAATGATGCTAGCGCCACCAAGAGTTTCAAACCCACTGTGCAAGCTGTTTTCGGCTGTTTCATGTGCATTTGATGGAAATTGAAAAGGAGTGGGCTACGGTCCAAAAGCGTGAAAATGCACAACACTTCAACAGTGCAGGTAGATCGACTCATAGTGTCTTGCAACGCCCACCTGAACATTCCAACAAACCCCTCCCCATAATAACCACTTCGTTTTAAAGGTTAATGAAGGCCCACCCACTTCGCAGCTACTAAGTGAGAATGACGTACAAAAGTCTCAAACAAACGAGACAATATCTTCAGAGGGGACTTCAGAATACACCTCAGAAAAACTATTTGTTCCCGTATTTATGTTTCGGAGAATATTAAGTATTTTTGTGTGTTTATTATACTATTTCCTTTTTGACTTCAATTTGTTTTACTTATTGTTTTACTGTAAAGTGATTTTTAAAAATCCATTACTGTCATTTAATATTTCAACTTCCTAGTGTTTTTCTCGACGTTTCTTTGCCTAGGCCTAGGCCTACTGTCTTTCTTTACAGCCGTGAAGTTTCAAATATTCAATAGGCCTATAGAACCCAAGCTAGCTGGTTAGCCAGTAAGGACAAGAAAGCAATACTTTCCCAAAGGAAGCCCCTAAATCAAAACGAGTCGCACAGTAACCCGTTCGTTATTCGGAGCCACGAATCATAATGAAGAAGTCTTTTCAACCAAGTTTCCCTTTGCTCTTCTTTGTGAACAGGAGCTAGACCAGTCAGTCCGGAACTTGCCGGCATCTTCAAAGGGAAAGTGGTTGCCCAATTGACACTCAGGAGGTTTGGAATGTCCCGTACATCTCCCCTCATTGTTGACATTCTTACGCAGTTGCGTGAACTGCTAACCAGAACCCCCAAGAGTGTTACTGGTCTCTGCAGAACTTGTATCTTTATGATATACAACAATGGTGTATCTCCGTAAACGTTTCCCTGTAGGCCAGTATAGTTGTGTTCGCCCCCTCCAGCATGTCCAGAGCGTATGCGGAACATCCTGGTCTTTGAGGCCAGGATGCCATCCTTGTAACTATTACGAAACATTCAGAATGTCCTCACGGCGAATTCCTGGATGGTTACATCATTGATTTATTTATAGCAGCGCTATTTCAAAACGTTTGAAGGGGAGGGGGTGTTCTAAATTGAAACCCACGAGTTCCTCTTTCTTTTAGTTGGAAAGCAAAGAGCCAATGCGCTACATAACCCAATTTCAACTATTGTTCGAATACCCTCTGGGTAAAGGGTTTATCTTTTTGAACACTGCTTCACTGCTGCGCAGTAAGTTCTTGTCTCATCTGCCCTATACTACTTAGTGAGTGTAGCCATGGAGGAAGGTGTAACCATGGTGTAAGTTATCCATCATTAATTTAGTGTGTTTTACACAATTTACTTTCCTCTGCATATAACTTAAACTTCTGAGCTACCGTCATGGGGTCTCTGTGGAGACCCGACCACTTAATCACCCTTTATCCCTAATCAATGTATAGGCCTAGGCCTACGGGTATTGTTAATTAATTGAGTGGAATTCAAGTCTTGAAAATATTGAACAAAATGCCACCTAATTTGGGGGGAATCTTTTGGAAGAAAAACAAAAATAACAGATTCGTCTATGGGGATCACGGTGCATCTGCGCTTATCAAGTCCGTTGAATTGAACAATTATAAAAATACAGTTATTATTATTATGAATTCGAAAGAGCGCTGAAGGAAAATGACTCTGAAAATTACATTTCATACGGAAACATATCTCAGGATTGGTGATGGTTTAAAGTATAACAGAAAGTTTCAGACACAAATAACCCAAGTTCGCTGCCGACGGCTGTTTTACTTTATCTGTCCCCTTCCAGTCGTTGATTATTGTCGGTTCGCTGTTGACATTCTTCCTTCTACATCCCCCACGCGCCGCGCCATCGCCCCTCTCTCTCGCTCTCTCGAGAAGATGCAGTATCACTGACATCATCTTATTAAAAGATACCCGTGATTGATGGATACGGAGAGGGACATTTATAAGAAGTTTATCTTCGGTCGCTTGATGATCGGAACTTCAAGATGATGAAAATTAAGTGCAACCACCCCCTCCGGCTGGAAGTAGGAACCCACCGGTGGCTGGTTTACGTCATGTTGCAATCTTTCTATTGTGTCCACACAAAAAATCAAGTATTTTAGTCATGTTAAAAGAATGGGCAGTGACCGATACCCCCAACAATTCCTCTTTTAAGCTCGCACTGCACTCAGGAAGCAAACCCAGAGGTGTAGACCCGAAAAGGGTGGCTGGACGGTATTCAGCATTTGTGGGAAAAGGAGCTGCTTAACGGCCGATTTTGTGCTTACTGAGTGATTTTCATTTCATAGCGCTGCTAACCGTAAGCACGCGAAAAGGCATGCTAACCTTCCGGTGCTTACTGTATGGTATGGAAATGAATGACGTAACAATGCAAATCCATGGTGAACGCGCAAGATGTCTGCCTAATTGTCTTGCTTACCTGTGAAATACGCTTACGCTTAAGCAAATTTGTCTGCTACGAAAATGTGCTTACCGTTAAGCAGCGCTACGAAATTGGGCCCAGGACAGCTTGCAAGCAACATAGACCTAATGGAGACCCATTGTGGTTAGGAAACCATCTCTGCGACTTGCTGGGGGAGGACGGCTATACTAGCTGACTTACTTCTTTCAAGTAAAATCATTCATACTAATAATAATGTTACAAGTTCGCTGCTAGACTTGCCCACGAGGCATGTTTGTTGGGTTTTTTTTTCACTTCAATGCTGAGTTTAATTTCACTACAATGCTTTTAGAATGGTCAGGATAGAGAGAACAATCCGCTCAGTTACTCACAATAAGTCATCAGTAGTTTCTTGAAACACAATTTTGCACATTCGTTAGGATGTCTTTGCCTGGGCGGGCGCGCTGACCTTCATACAATGACCAGAATAAATGTTTATCATAATTCTTGTATGCCTACTTAACTGTAGCCACGTGCGGCCTTGATATAATGGGACTTGTGAAGCTGTTCATGTTTGAACTACCAGGAAACAAATGTCAACGATATACAATAGAACATCAATTACTACAAAAACAGAAACATTTCAACAACAATATGACCACGACCCGTATTTTAGTATCATAAGAAAATACTGTATGTCCTCTACTACTGTCATCAAAATAGATTTACGCCGTGTTTATTATTTTTACCAACAAAACGAATAATATACGTTTTTTGTAAGATAAGAAAAGGTTTACAGTACCCTACTCCAGGCTGACAAAAAACTGTATCATAATGCAATATTGTAGAGTGTAGAATAAACACAGGCAGAAAGTCAACGACCACGGGATGCACAAAAGGCCAACGTAACTACGTCATGGAAACGAGTTTGTTTTTTGTTTTTTTCTTTTTTTCTTATCTAAGCCTGGATTACTGACTGGCGGAACAATTTTTATTGACTTGCACCGACAAGTGGCAGCTTCCACTCTGCTCTTCCTAAGAATTTTTATTATTTTATGAAGGGGGTGGTTATGGGGCGCCGTTTGTCAATTAATTGTTAAGTGTTTTTTGGACCTGTTTTTACCATGGTTTGTAACAATTAGATGTAAACCATAGAAATTGCTGTCAATTTTTGTTGTGGTTTACATACCATTAATATACAATCAAAGCTTAGAAATTACGGTTTATAAACAATGCAAATTGAGTTCATCAAAAAACATGCATTAGCAAACCATGTTTTATGATGCTAGAATTTTCTCGGTTTGTAAACCATGTTTTGAAGGTGCTTAAATTTTCATGGTATACAAACCATGGTTTGTAAACCATGTTTTATGATGAATTCAATTTTCACGGTTTATAAACCATAATTTCTAAGCTTTGATTGTATATTCATGGTATGTAAACCAAAAGAAAAGTGGCAGCAATTTCTATGGTTTACATCTAATTGTTACAAACCATGGTAAGAACGTGTCCAAAAGCGCTTAACAGTTAATAATTGACAAACGGCGCCCCATAGATGGTGAGGTAAAGTCCGAGGGGGGCACATTCCTGGGATTTTGGCGCAAATCTCTCACCCCCAATATAAACTCCGACCAACGGGGTTGGTTAAAACAGTCATTCAACCCATAATGCCACCACGTCCGTTGTCGCCTTTGACGTTGCGACCGGTACAGACCGGTACCATACTATATACATTTCGAAACACTGCTAGAATGGAGCAGGCCTATGGCAGGGGGGGGGGGCATTTTGAATCAACCGGCCGGTAAATCTCTAACGCCTGGTTTTTCTCGTGATATTTGAAATAAAACGACGGCTAAAACAACTGCCATTTTAGAAAACCATCATGTACTCTTTTGACACAACAGTCGTGAGTTTCGGTAAAATTCACCAGGTTTGTTGTCATAAATATTTTGTCATAACATTATAATTTGTGATTATAACTTTTCTAACACGTTTTAAAAACTTGATACTCGAGAAATATTTGCGTTTAAGATACAACAATGTGCTAAATGTTTGTTTACTAGAGTCAATGTTGTTGTTTTTTGTCAACGCAGTGCTGATTTACAGACACAATCGTCCAGAAAGATGCAATAAAAGTCACCTGTGAAAGTTTCAATTGAATACAGTGTCTGAGTTCCTGTTGAGAAATCCGTCAGTAACAAAACACTTGACGGTAATTTTTTATTAAGAACGTCGAATCCATCCACGTTTAGCGAGGTGACAGCGGGTACCAACCGCATCTCTGATCGTGTTGAGGGAAGCATTCTAACGAACACAACGAACTTTCCAAATGTCGCCTTTTCGCCTTTTTTACTTTAATTTTTTTGTTTTGTTTCTTCAAAAAAATAAAAGGCAACAACCCCTGTTCATTTGAAAACTGTTTCTGTCAGTCCTCATTTCACTGTAGACACAGATAGCAACATTATAAAATATTTACGGCCGACGACTCGCCCCTATCTGACTTACTAATTGCTCTTAATAGTCAACGTTAAGGTAATTACCGCGTGTGACGCTACATTGAGCAAACACTGGCGCAATATTGAGTCGCATGAAGAAGGAAAAAAATGACGTCCGTCGCAGGAATTTCTTTGACGTACATGCATGTCTGACCCAATAAATCCTGCCTCACCCATCGACACAAATATAGCGTCGTAATCCGTGGTGCACGCACGATAAACGAAAACACAGTTTCCTTCTGGTTGAATAAAGACAGAAGAATTGAGAAAGGAAAAAAACAGCCACCTTAAAAATAGAACTGCTATCGGAGATTAAACACTGCAGGGATTTCCCGTGTGTTTTTCGGCTTTAACACATTCCAGTAAATGTTTTATCGCGCGAATGAGGTCCGGGTGGGGCCGTTTGGTCTACAAGTTGTCATTGCAACATACACGTGAACGCTTATATGGGCGGGATCGATCAAAGGGGGTGTTGTTTGCTTTCTGAAGTGTTGGCATCATTGTGACTGCAGACTTTTTGCTGAATTGTCGCAAATATCTAGATTTTCATTTTACTTCAGTTTCGCAACAGACCCCATGACATCAATAGAGCTGCTCATACAGACAATAGCACTTAACACGTAGTTCTAATTGGATCCTTACAACGATGTGATTAACGCACTGCATACTCAGTACATTCCCTCTGTGAAAAAAATTCCAAAGTCATATCACTCGGTTGGGATTCGAACCCACGACCTTTGCCAAGCAGATGTCTCACCACTAGACCACAAAAATTGCCCAGTAGTAGAGGCATTTCGAATCCTATAATTATCGGTATTGTAGTTCTACTAAGCAAAAAGAAAGCAGGATACCAGCCAGAGATGGTACATATTGCATTATATTTTGGCTGGTAACCTTTTTATGGTAAGCTTGCTGTGCTTAGCATTTTAAGGGCCGAATGTTACTAAGCTGTTTACTGGTTCGCACTTTGTTTGTGCTTACTATAGCAGAAAAATGTGCGTTCGCAAACGTGTTTACGAAGTGGGAGATTCGTCGATCGGTGTGCGCGTTCACAATAATTTTGCAGCGGTGCGTCACTCATTTGCTGACAAGACTCGCCGGCAAGTCTGCCTGCCTCGTGTTTTGCTTACGGTGAGCAGCGATTATAAACATTCTGCTTATGGGTGCTCCGTAAGCAGAAATTGTTCCTAATGTCTAACTTCACTATGCAACACTTACTTTTTCCGTTCAGATGTAGAAAATGTTTGTGTGTTTGTTTGTTTGTTTGTTTGTTTGTTTGGTTGGTTGGTTGGTTGGGGGGGGTAGGGGGGTTATCGTTTGTCTCTTGGAATCAAACGTGATTTAAGAATACTGTTGTTGTATGTATTATTATGGTTTATAAAAGACTAAAAACATAAATTTGAAAGATTAAACTGTGATTTTGATTACTGTGTTTCGAATATAACGAACATTTACAAAGCAAGATTGCTGTTGTCGTCGTCGTTGTTATTGTTCTTGCTGTTCGTATTCTTGTTCTTAATGTTTTATTTATTTTTAATTTTTTTGGATAGAATGTTAGCCTATAATATATGTCTTTTCACTTTGCGTTATTAATTTTTAATCCAATTTCCTCACTTTGAACTACTGGTAAAACCTCTTGGTTGAATATATAAGAATAGGCAATTGTACATTTTTCCCAGAGGTATCGTTAAATAATGAGTTTCCACTTTCTGCTTCTAATGAATAAGGGAAACTTTTTTATTGAATAAAAACCTTTGCTATTTTGAGAGCTTTTTTTTCGAACATTATAGGCCTACTCAATCTCACAAATTAATCTCCATTAAATATATCCATTTAATTATGAGCCTGAAATAAAAAATTTGTATTGTTATTTTTAGAAAAATAAACATTGAAATGGATCAATTAATAAATGTACCGGCCAAAATACCACGTTATGAAAAAGGTTTATAATGCAATTTTTCTGACCAAAATTTTGCGCCAATCTTGACTATACTGAGTCCTTCAGTTGAGATCGCCGTTTCTGCTTCGCTTCCGTCTACTTGTTTGAAGCAACGTACAAAAGTGCAAGCGTTCGAAACTGACGTGCCCCAAACTCGAGCCCAACCCGGAACGCAAGCCAGAACCCAAGCCGGAGCCAAGCTGGAGCCAAACATGGGACCCAATGAGCCGAAGCCGGAGCCGAAGCCATAGCCGTTAATCTGCGGGGCACGAAATATTTTCAAACATAAACAATAAGGCATACGTGTGTGGAGAAATATCCACCATGTAATTTTGGCGATTAACCCCAATTACGCTCCCTTATTGTTCCCCGTAGTATCTGATATTCCAAGGGCAGAGCAAATCAAAGGGTGACCTTACATGATTATGGTCACATTTTGTTCAATGACACCCAGCACATCGGCAAGGGCACAGTCTCTATGCATGTGGTATTAGCGCGTAGCAAACCTTTCTAAGACAAATAAAGGGTGCACAAACTTTTTTATTCTAGTCCAAACCTAATTATGTTATTCAACGAATGGCAAGGAATTTCTATCTGGGTGGAGGTCACGTGGGACCATGCGAAATGTAAACAAATCCTGAAAGTTCATTTTTGTGTGGAAGTTATTCCATGCACTCGTACCTCGGTTTGTTAAATCAAAATAAAACAAACTAAACTTTTCAAGGAATGTTTGTCTTCGACTTAACCACTCAACACCCCTTTCCAAACTCACTCAACGTCTCAAGGCAACCACTACACGATCTTATTGTTTTGTTTTATGGTTGAACAATCCTCTTAAGAGAAACCCATCTCATACCAACCCCCCCCCCCTTCCTTCTCAGTCAACTTTAGGACAATAAATTATCCCCTTTTGATATTTCCTCTTCAATCGGAGACCTGCGGTCCCAGGGGTAAACCATGCACTGTCACGACACAGATGTGACCAAAGATATAAAGACTGTCTTCCAGACTGCTGAGGATTTTTTATGAGCAGTATTCAAACCCTGTTTGATTAAAAACAAACAGACAACACAAATTGTGCACTGGTATAATATAACAACTGCATCTGCAATCACGACAAAAAAAACCTGTATGAAACGTAACAAAATGTGAGCAACGGGGCTTGCCACTGGAAAGGCAGTGGCTTAATCCTACATAGTCTTGATTTCAAGACGCTCCTTTTTGTTTCGCTTTGCTAATTATCATCATCGCAGCGGGCAGTTCGTTTAATCGCCTTGAATCAAGGCCAATAATCTGATCTTAATTCTAAAAGTCTGCGTATGATAGAGTTTTCTGGAAGTGTGGATTATGATTTTACATACAGATGGGGTTCGAACCCCGTCTAGTGTTGCACAATGTCCTGGGTTCAAACTCCACATTAGGTAAGGTTTGCAATCACGTGCAATCTAATTTCCAACGATAATACCAAACGAATTTTCGCAAGGTGTGATTTTTTCCTCCAACATCAAAGAGAGACACACCCCTTACCTTGCTTCAGGGTTGACGTAAAGTCATTGTTCTTTCTTGAACCCGGTTCGAATCCCACCTCAGACCGACACTTGACACTTGGACATAGGTTTCAAACCTGAGCTTAGTGTCTAGACTGTCTTGACGTTTGCCCGTACACACCCTGTGACATAAAGACACGTGGCAATAAAGTTTCATCTAACAAATTCCCCGGGTTGTTTGTGGGTTCACACTGGTGATAATGCCCTCAATGATTCTATGCATGATTTAATAGCTGCTCAAGTCGTGTCCCTGTATCTCCCAATCTGTCCTCTACCTTCTCCCCATGTTTATTCAAACTTACGGAGTTTCGGCACTGAGGAAAAAACCGCTGTGTCATTACCAAAAGACGCACAAATAAAAGTACAGCTATTTTTATGTATATTCTGCCTGATGGGCCGCTATTTGCACACTCAACACATGTGTTAGATTCACAGTCTGGGAGTGAGCGAAAGAGCTCGAGGCTAAAGGTTGAGGGGACCGCATGGGGGGGGGGTGCGGTTTGTTTATACTTCATAGCTATATCATGGCTTGGTTAAAAGTACAAGACTCGCTGAAATTTCATCATATTAAGCATATGTCTATTTGCAGTGCGGATCGTATTATCGCTCGGTGGACATTTGGAGAAGTGGATTTGAGCGGTCTGCTCTGAAGGGGTCTGCAGAGCTACATATCAAAGATCTTCTGCTAGGAATCATCTGATATTAAAGGGAAGCAAATCTTGGAAGTTTTATATAAGGCCTACTGTCGTTTTAAAGATATTTATTACGCGGGGCAGATAGAGGAAGTATTTGGGGGGGGATTGTGTCTTGATGGTTATACAAACATGGAATTTATACAAGCACAGTCAAATTATGACATGAGAAAGATATTTGATTATCGCAGATTTGTCCTTTAAGAAGCTGTAGCTAGAATAACAAGCAATTTTCTCAATGTTCAAAATTGCTACAATTGCTAGTTCTTCTTTTTTCCCTTTTTTTTTACAAAGGCCAAATCTGCAATGGCCCTGCAGCCAAATATGTTTCTCATGACAACGACATACTCTGACTGTGTGCCAAATTCTATGCTTGTATCATCAAAGGCCAATCCCATGACCTACCTGCTGTACTAATTATCTGGAGGGGTTTAAATCTTAAAACTCACTGATTGTAAAGTTCACATACACATACGAATGTGTTTATTAAGTAAATAACATATGTGTACCCTGAGAGTAGCGACTGCGCCCGGGAGGCATGGGAAACTTTACTTTTATAGTTGTTTGTTATCCGGATTTTAATGATGATTATTAAGATTAACTTTTATTATTTGTAAATAAATCTTATGTAGATCCAGTTTTGTGATCCACTCACTTTTTCTACAGATAGAGTCTGAAGGAAAATGTGGGGAAATTGCAAGTTTCTTACCCCACGCTAAATTGGTGTAAAACGCCACTGTGTTTGATACCCTACAAGTGCAATTGTTGTCAAAATCCAAAAACGATCGATGACGTCACATTTCAAATAAAACGGTCTGTACATTTTTGTGTATAATCTCTAGTTCATTCCTGAATTTGGATGTTATTCAATCAAAACGAATTCGACCTTCGGACTGGCGCACACATTTTTCTTTGGCATGTAGGCCCTACACACCCGTTTGTTTTTGACGTCCGATGACGTCACAATACAAATTTCACTCTGAGAGATTGCCGAATAACCATTTTAGTAAATGTTGAAAATTTGTAATTTTCCCCACTTTCATGGGGACTCTATCTATTGGAAAATGAGCGCATCACAAAACTGAATTTGACCTTGGCGCCCCCTCTTTAAATGCCTGGACAGAAGAAATATTACCATGCTCATTCCAAACAGTCGACCGACATCTTGTGCAAATACACTGTCTCCATAATATATATTTTTTTAGACATACAACAAACAGAAATCCTGGCAAACAGAGCAAAATATTGAATGTGTATGTAGGATTATGTAGTACTTGGATCATGCAATACCCCCAATGGAAACTGTGCCTGGGAGAACTATTTAGGTATTATACATGTAGGCCCTACCCTGGGTTAAAAATAAAAATAAAAAAATGAAATAAATTAATAAATTAATAAAACTGAATTGGACCAAAGGTGCCTGGAAGGGTTATTGAATGAACGCAGTGGTATTATATCTAGGGGTCTATGTGATTTATGAACGCTAGTACATCACTGCAGTAAAAGCTAAGACAGTTTCTGTTCTCAGCAAAATTCAGTAATTATCACGAAGACATCGCGCGATGCGGGGCGGCTTTACAGGGAAGGTGTATTTTGGTAACAGGGGCGGATCCAGGATTTTCCAAACGGGGG
>CM021547.1:9853631-9869125 GCA_010994315.2 Pisaster ochraceus | reverse complement strand
AGAGGCGGTTCGAACCCAAGGTTACACACCTATGTTTCGACACCCCCATTCTCCGACACCCTTATGTTCCGACACCCCTAGTGTATTTTCCTATTCCTAACCCTAACCCTAACCCTAATAGTCCTAGAATGTAACACACAACGGGGGTGTCAGAACATTGGGTTGTCGGAATACAGATCAGTCAACATATCCAATATGGTTCCTTAATTTCATAGACCAACTCCGCGCGCCTCCTGCACGTTCTCATCACCCACACACCTTTACTACGATAAGATGACGAACGAAAAACATTTCTACTATGGCTTTTTCCCGCGTGCTATTTCTTTGGAATTCCCTGAGCGGTGCTTGTTTCCATCCATCCAACAATCAGGACCGTTTCAAGAGGAATATCAATTCGTACCTTCAGGTTCTGCGAGTCTTTATAACGTTTGTATTGCTCTACTTTTGTAGCCTCATACACGGAGTGATTGCCCAGTTTCTTGGGGCAATGTTGCACATTTTACTAATAATAAAAAATATTAAAACATTTGACGAAGGTCTTGGTGGATTGTTAGAATGGGACTTCTTTGTCACACAGACTGCAAAATGCGCAACCCGATCTTTTTGCCAGAATGACGAATATAAAAATTTAAAAAATTCTAAACACTTTTCTATCTTTTAGTCGGTGTTCGTTTGAGATACCGTGCAGAAACATCCGTCAACGATTAGCAAAAAATAATTGGTTTTCAAAAGTATATGCAGCAAAAAGAGGAAACAAAACAAGCGGCAAATCCACACGTAATTAAATTATGTTAAAATAAATTACATTTGAAATTCATTAAAAAATATATATACTATAAGAGACAGAGACATGATTGAATTTAGAAAATGAAATCAGTGAAAACAATATTAAAATTGAGGCATAGTCTTTCTTTTTAGAGAATGCATAAAATTTGTAGATGTAGCAAACACACTCTTCTGCAGAGATTCATCCAAATTTATCCCTTTTCAACCAAAGCCAAGACAGAGAATATGATTCAGAAAAAAATGTAAACTTACTATACAAGAAGGCCTGTCAGGATTAATTGGAATTATTTTTTAATGGTCTGGAATAATTACAATAAGAAGAAAAAAAACAACCCCCGTAATCAATACTTCTTTTTTCGATACAAGGGAATCGAAAGAGAACACAAACCATAACGTGCCACGACAAAACATGAAGACGGCCAGAGCATATACTGATCGAAACGTCGAGTTTCTACACCATCGGTTCTACTAGAACCACTACGACCCAAAGCGAGATTTCACGTAGGCCCATGGGGTACCCGCAAGCCTAAACATTACACAAACAAAACATGTGTTCACTAAACATCAACACCGAAATAAAAAGACATTTCACAAGTTGGTGGATTTATTGTAATATACAGGATGGGAACGGATTAATTCTACCAAAAAACAAAGGCATTTTGTTCCTTTAAAGGCCAGCTTTTCTGGGGATTGTTTATGCTGCCACACCATGAAGGAAAAAACGTCTACTCGTCCCACTTGGGGCGGGGCGGGAGGGGGTATGACAAAACGTCCTTGAGCGACGTACATGATCGTACTTAAGATATGAAAACATTGTTATGATAACTTATTACTGTTTTTATTTCGACGTCTGTTGCCGTGTGTTGAGTGCAAGAAATAACGTACGGGTCGATGCGTAGGGCTGTAAATTGCCTTTTTTATCAACATGCACGCGGGTAGGGTGCACTAATAAAATGAATGGCCAAAAGTACATTCATTCCCATCGTCTGTAATCAAGAAACACACCATAAAGGGATGGTAAAACATTGGTTTTTGGAAGAGTTCATTCATTCCAATCCTCTAGTTTTCAAGAAACATATCATAAAGGGATGGTAAAACATTGGTTTTTGGAAGAGTACAATCATTCCAATCCTCTAGTTTTCAAGAAACATATCATAGAGGGATGAAACATCACTGGTCTTAATTGGAAGAGTACATTCATTGCAATCTTCCAGTCACAAGTGTCGCATGTGAAATGTCATTTTGGTGTGTAACCTTATTCTAGTAAGCATATTTGTTGTTGTACTTAGCTACTTGTTGTGCTTAAGAAGTTCTATGAAATTGGACCAAGGTCCCGTCAGTAACTCGCTATTATTTATTGATTGATTCTATTTATGCTAATTCTTTGGACACAATATACAAGCAGAGGGCGCCCAGGGAAGGTCAAAAGTCAACAAAAGTCACCCAAAAGATGTGCCTCTCAGACCTCACTGATTGCACTGCGTTACAGCATGGGGACCTAAGACCATCGTTACACAATCGTACTGTATTGGAAAGTAGATTTGAATAAGTGTGCAATAGACTTTTCCATTGTTGATAAACAAACAGCGCTGGTTGGCATGGACCGCCGAATGTTAGTAAAACATTCAATTGTGTTAACAGATGTTTTAACCAAATTCAACATTTTCGGCAATAAAATACCTCCCATGATCGGTTGCTTTGTTTCCAATAAATTCAACACTATTTTTGAATGTGTTAGTAACGTTGTTACAAACTGTAGCTCCCTGTTTTTGTTTTGCATTTGATGGCTTCCCATAGTTTTCCAACCTGGGTTGGCAAAAACTAGGGCTGTGACGTTGCAAAGCCCTCACCTAGAGGTCAAAAGGAGGTTGTTCATTGGCCAATCCTGTGCGCCGCGCGTACAAATCTGTGCGATTCGATTGTTTCGTCACCGTTTTACCTCTAAGATGGCGGTTGGATGACGTCAATGCATAAGGTCTATTGATGAGTACAATCCCTTCTCCATTTAATGGTAAACAAAAGAACCCATCTAGACAGCAAGTAACAGTTTCTTTTTAAAAATGTATTTACACATGCCCAAGGGACAACAAGAGAGCAACGCAATGAGCAAACAAACAAACAAACAACAACAATTGAGTTTGAGAGAAAAAGTGAGGATGTTAGAAATAATTATCAACTATCAGCTGATCTAAGACTACCCTTAATAATAAAGATGGTTAATAAATAAAACTTATTAAAAACAATTATTTTTATTTGTGTATTATTAAAAGGACCGTTGTTTACAAGCTTTGCTTTTTAATGGATCCCTTCGCAGTAGCACATTTACTTTATTCTCATATCTATAATTTCATTTATGTAACTTTCTGTGTTTTACTTTCGTTGATATAGATACTGTAGAATAACTAAATCTAAACCGAAGCCTATATGATGATGATGACAAATCCTGTGATAGTCCAAGATGGATTAATTGCATTCCAGATTGGACTGCGTGAGATACAACCTGTTCCCAATTTCATAGAACTGCTAAAGCATAAAATATTGCTTAACTATTTCCCGCTCAGCAAAAATAAGCAGGGCACCAGTCACAGATAGTACACGTGGCGTGGTAATTTGGCTGGTAACCTCATTCTGGTGAGCAAGAGATTTTGTTGTGCTTAGCTAGTTTTTGCGCTTAAGCAGCTCTATGAAATTTGGCCCTGATATGCTCGGGTAATGTAGCGCAGTGATTCAACGGAAACGAAGTGTAGCTTACACTAGACACCGTTGGCCATGCACGATCGTCTTAAAGTCTATAATATCTCTCTCGAAGCAACGGGCATCCCCAGCGCGCCTGCAGCATGCCATCCTCTCCAGGCAAATGACCGTCCCTAATTGTACCCCAAGCGATCTTTTTAAATTGGTCAGAGGGAAAAGAGAGAAAGGAAAAAAACGATACTCCTGCCAATTTAATTAAACCATTAATTAAGGCAAAAATGCGCATTGATGTGTCTCGTGCCACAATTGCAGACATAAACCTGCTACCCGTAAAATTCCAAGTTCCTGTAATTAATATGGATCAGGCTACGCATGGTCCAGGTGAGTGTGAAGATTGAATGATTGAAAAGTAAAAATAAATCTTTCTTTTTTTATATAAATATATATAAACGCGGCTTTCGATTTTTTGATGTGCAGAAAGACGTCTTTCGCTTGGGGCATTTTTTTTCTCTCTCTTGTGTTTTCAGTCGAGCGTCCCTGCAGCCGTTCGGTTTATTGCCACGCTGAGAATGCATCAAGTGATTGCGTATAAAGGCTATTGGGTAATTGTGTACCACGTGTTCTTCGACGTCAGGAGGGCCTTTGGGAAACACAGGTATCACCATCCGAGCGTAGGGAAAAAAGAGCATCAAGCAGGCAGCTGCCGGGATTCAGAAACTACGAAGAGCTTTGTGGGTTGAAGGTAAGAAACACTTTCATTCTCCGTAAATCTTTGAGACTGTGTTTAAGAAAACTGCTGTGGTCCGTTTTCATGATTATCTGAACGGGGTCCAATTTCATAGAGCTGCTTAAGCATAAAAAGTAGCTGAGCCCAACAGTAATTTGCTTACCACAAACTGGGTACCAGCCAAAATATCATGTCACCTGTACCATCTGTGACTGGTACCCTGCTCATTTTTGCTTAGCAGAAAATTGTTCAGCACAATCAGCTCCGTGAAACTGTGCCCAGGCCACCGTGTTTGTCTCATTCCTTGTGTAGCTACCAGCAGTGAATACTAGTTCTCACTATATCAATAGGAGACCAGACTATAGTCTGTTTAGCTATGGCCTCCCGAACTAAACAAGGTGACTGCGATGAGCCCCACCTTTTGAAACGGTTTTATAATCCTCGAACCTAGCTGGTGTGTTATACTTTAAACCGAGGCTGGAACAGATAATAGTATGAGCCCCCGTTTGGATGTTGGAAAACATGCATTGATTGGTGTTACTGCATACAAGGAACACAACAAACGGTGAATGCAGAATCGGGAAACCACAACGGTAAAACTATTAGGTAGAAAATGCTCCAAGTTCTCTATAGATAGGTTGCAATATGACGCAAGTCGGCCATCTTTACGGGCAATTTGGAACACACAGTCATGCGTTTTGCGCGAGAACGGCGTGCAGCACGCGCACATTTCACAAAACTCATTGCAGGATTGGTTAGTAAACTGCGCGGCTGCGTTAATAGTTTGAGTACTCGACGCGCCTGCAAGCCAGAATGCAATTTGCCCGTAAAGATGGCGTCTATTGGGAACTATCTATAAGCAAAACATGAGTGGTGGAATCAGTGGCAACTATGTAAACGTTATGGCATTTTGGCTGGTAACCTGTGTGCTTAGCAAGAACATTCTGTGCTTAGCAAGTCTTTGGGCCTACAAGCTTTATGAAATTGGGCCCGAAATATTAATTATGTATAATTTGCTGATGTTGTACTCTGATGAACTTTGACCTTTGACCTTTAACCTTCTAATTGTTGTTTTCCAGTTGCATAGTTACTTACAGTCTATTTGTTCTTAGCCGGTATGGTATTCATATCTGAGTATCATTATTGAAACTCAGAATAAAGATGTTGATTTCTGTTGATATCGGCCTGATGTTTTACTTCCAGACTGCAATGCAGTGCACCCTTTTTTATTCTATGGAAGATTTCTCCAATCAAGCGGAAGAATTACGAAATCAAACGAACATAGAACCAAAAAACACGAACTATTGCGAAAGCCTTCATGACTGTGTTTACTCACACCACGATGTCTCGATTTCTAAATGGACTTCTCTTACTTGATAAAGTTTCCCGAAGTAAAACAATTCTTTCCGAAAAGTCGAACGAGACCTCGCACGTTCGGTTATTTTATACAGAAAGGTTCACAAACGTTTTGTTGTATTAAAATGCATAATTAATATGGTATTTGGCTATGGTCGTATTAAGCCGAAGTTACCCGAATCAAGCCAAGTAGACACGAGAACACCCGAAGCCAAAGCTAACTTTTTCACAGACGTCAGCAAAGTCATGTATACATCGTGTCTTTACGTCGCTTTTTTTACGAAACAGTTCAATCTAGTATTTGATACGTGAAGCTTGCCGAGTTTATCAGAATGTCCACGAAAACACCCGATCTAACGACACTCTCAAAACAAAGCAAAAAATGCACAAGTCTAACTAGCGCCCCAATGAGGTCAATGAAGACCTACCATTGGCCGAGAGTTGTGCTTGACTTCAGCGATGGCGGCCACAGCAAGTTTTTTCGAACTGCGAGTTACACGGACGAGAGCCTCATACTTGTGGAGGGAAAATATGGCGGGCAGTATGTTATGAGTAGACTGGTCTCCTTAAGGTTACCAGCCAAAATTCCATGTCACGTGTACCATCTGTGGCTAGTATTCTGCTCAGTTGTGCTTAGCAACAAATTGTTTAGCACGATTTCTGCAGCTATGTAACATTAAGCCATAAGTACGTCTCTACCCCGCGCGCGTCTCCCAAAATGCGCACTGCAAATTAACACTCTGGGGAAGGTTGATGACGTCAGGTAAATTAGACCACTTGCGCTAAACAATGTTCCGTTAGATTTGTGTCCTTTCTTTTCTTCTTCAAATTATATAAATTAGGAGTTTTCCATTAAATTAATTTAGCGGAGTTATTGGGAACACTATCAACATTTGTTTTAAATTAGGCCGATGACTTGGGACAAAAAGGAAGGAGAGTCTATAGTCTGTGTCTCTTGTAGCTGTACGTTTTGTTTTCTTAATTCATTCGTCCACTGAAGCAAAACGATTAAATAAGAGAAAGTTGTTTTCCCACGCGCAAGTGTATTATTGATCAAGACTGAGCAGACATGCAAGAGGGCAAATTCGCCGTATGGGCGATACGGTTGCGCGAATGCGTGTACGTATTATATATAGCACGGGCTGTCTAGCGTGCAAGGGGATAAAATGACCCTAGAAGTCACGGCAGGGGAAATTGGCACGGATGGGTTTCTTTCGATTTTGTCGTTGTGCCTTAAGTGAATTAGAAAGTCACTGGACATCGCACGGTGGATCTGTAAGGTAGCCATCTATTCCACATGATACAAACGAAATTAAAAATGCTCACTTTTTAAATTTGAGAAACTCTAACTTTAAATGCAAAGTATACCTTTGGTTTTCGGATTCGTTCAAGTGTTTTAATCCTATATAAATGTAGATATATGCATTAAAACTGGCCTGTACAATTTTCATTTCAAAAGATGACAGCGTTTTCGAGATGTAGCCGAATATTTATCTGGAGCAATCATGCCCAAGCAGAAACAATAATCCATAACTGGAACACACAATCTGAAATATTGAATCGTTTTGACTCTCTCTCTCTCTAAAATCACACTCCTTTGAGGCGATTCGTTTCTTAAGATGCTGAACAACTGCGGTGCTTCTTACCATTTCAGTTTTTATTTTCTTGAATTTCTAGAGTAATTACCAAAAGTTTCTCTTGTCTATAATTTATTTACTTGTATGCTACATTAACAAACACATTAATGTTCTAAAAATTAGAAGTGATTTCTCTCCGCTAAAGACAACATCTTCATATCAACCTGTTTCAACTTTTAAGCTAATTATTTTTAATCGGCTTTGTGGAGACCGCGACAGAAACTATATTATTTTATTTACTTCTATCAATTTTACGGTAGCTGTTTAAGGCGTTACGGCGTTTTGTGTAATTTTTTATTCTATTTTACTTGTATTCATTTTATTTTATTTTATTTTATTTTATTTTATTTTATTTTATTTTATCTTTTTATTTGTTTTCATTTTTTGAGGGGCAGTTATTTATTTCCTGTTCAGTGTATCTGTAAAAGGCTTATAATTACATTGTCCTTATATCACTGTCAATATTATTGCTCTGTGATGCCACTGTTATGTGTTTAAAACATTTTCGCAATAGATCACTGGTTAGATTTACACATGCCTTTTCTAAATGGAAATGACAGCATTTCAGATTGTCTGCTAGTTCACGATCACCAACTCAGCTTTCTAATTCTAAGTCCACTCTACTAAGCAAACTGTGGCAGGGAACCAGTCACAAATACTAAACATCACGGTGTCTTGGCTGGTAACCCGTTTCTGCTCAGCATGATTTTCTTTGCTAAGCAATATTGGGCAATGTGCTTTATCTTAGGGAAACCGAAGAAACAAAAGACAAGTACATTTAACCTGTGATACTACATGCTCAACTCATGGTTTTTACTTAATAAGAAAATTCGACGAAATTAAGTTATCCCGATGGAGCCAAGTCGGACGTGAAATTTCCGACTCCAAGCGCATAGTGTTTTTGCCATGGTGATATAAATTTCAATAAATTCTCTCGTCCCGATCGAGGTATTTTATAGCCTCGATCGGGATGTGATACTTTTGCCTCACAATAATTGGAGTGTATCGATTTAAATAAGTTCATTATGAATCGAATATTGTTGTATCCCAATTCGATTTGTTTATATCCTGATCGAGGAATTCCGGTAACCAAATCGGGGATGTGATATTTTTGCCTTCCTATTAGGGTATAATACGTGCAAACATTAATGGGATTTATGTACCAGAGTTTGGCTATTCACAAGTGTATCCCATTTGAGGCCTATACTCCGATGGAGGTATTCTGGTGATCGGACCGGGTGTAATACGCGCGTGCGCCCCAGTTTGAGTGTATCCCGATTCGGGTACATTTTCTCGGGATATATACTTATTTATTTATTAATTCATTTTATTTAAAACCATATTTAACGAGGGTGACCCATCCAGCACAGCTGATTATTTGGGGCCCTCACATTATGTAAAAATACTCCAAGTGACAAGCAGAAGGTACATAAAAAGGAAAATACATTACTAAAAATGAACAATAGGCCTAACAATAACTAACTCAAAAACTAAGGCCTAACTTATGCCGAGATAGTTGTAGGTGTTCGAAAGTAAATGCACAAAGGTACCCCCTATTTAATTGATGTATGAAACAAACTGAGCATTTGAGAATTACGCTGAACTTCTGAGAAAAACAAAAAACCAATCACGCGTACGCAGTGAATTTGTAAACTCTTTTCGCTTCCGTGTATCGTTTGTCAATTACATGCAAACTCAACTGCATTTCTCATCAGCATAATGATAACGTGCGCGCCCTTCTTGCAAATCTTTTTTTTTTTCTCTCGCGTTCTTCGTTGGAGTCGGCTCTCGTCTGTGATATTTGCTGCCTCCTCAATGCTGAAGTGTGCATCTTTAATTCATCACTTTTAGAAGGGGCTGTGCGGGCTGGGGTGATAAAAAACAACCTGTCGTGTGTTAATAAATAAACATTGTGCGTTAGGGGAGTGGGGAGCGCCGGACGACGCTCGTCAAAAGAAACAAGAAAAGAATTGCTAATCAGTGGGTATTGTTTACTCCCAAGAAATGACCTATACCTGGCGCTTGTTCATAATTGCACCCATTGTTCTAGATTTCTCACCAAAGTGGCTGCCTGAGACAAGTAGAGCAATTATATCACAATATTCCACCTTTTTTCTCTCTCTCTGATTGATCGAAGCACACTTTTACCACCCACTGTTAAGACGGTCAGATTGACGGTGGGGCCTCGGTGACCTTTGAAGAACTGTAACTTCAAAATACTACAATTAGCAAAAACTGAACGGGGACCAGCAAGAAAAAAGAGCATACACTGCGTGGTAATTAGGCTGGGTCCCCGTTGCTTGCTAAGCACATTTAGAAATGCTTAGCGGCTCTGCAAAAGTGACTCCTTACATTCCAAATGGTTTTGTATAAAACGAGTAGTCGAAAACAAAAGACAGGGGGAGGGATTAATGGGAACAAATCATCAAAACTAGAAATATCTCCCATCAATTTAATCCTTGTGAGGATAAGGTAATATCCCACTGCATAAACCTTTCGGAGAATTTTGTTTTTAATTCCTCTTTTTCTTTCTTCTTCTTCTTCTTCTTCGTCTTCTTCGTTCAAATAACGAAAACCGATGATGGCAATATTTCACAAAACACACCCCATAAAAAAACAGGATCTTGATCCAACCTATCGTATTCCTCGCCTGTCAGACTTTGATAAGAATTAATTTAACCAAACAGACATCCAATCTGACTCTATTAAGTATTTGTCCCTCAACTCTCTTCATAACCGGGCGAAACAGATCGCACAATATCATCGAATCAAATCAATTGTAAAGTTAAAATTAAGATTCCTTTCAGAATCGATTCAAAATATTCATTTCGGAATCGATTCCAAAATGTGTATGCCAAACAACTAATATAATGGAGGTGGGGGTTAAATTCGGAGTAAAAATTTGACCATGCCATAAACGGTACCCTTTACCAAATCCAACAATTTCGGTTTCAGAGTAAGAACAACAATTCCTTTCGGAATCGATTCCAAGCATTTCAGAGTCGATTCCATAAATTCGATGCAAACCAATTTACAGTTAAATTAAGATGAAGCAGTATACCATAAACAGTGTGCACAATGTGTTTGTTATTGTATCTTTCTTGATAACTGTGACAAGAACTAAACAATGACCCTTCCAAGTTGTAAACATGATGGACCGGGTCCCAGTGACATGGGTGTAAGGGGGACTCCTTTATGGGGGTAGAGGGGTTGATTTGCCCCGCATCATACAAAGATAAAACGCAAGTACCAATTTCTAACACCTGGTAAAAAGTAGTGTTGCATTCTCAGTCCATTTTTCCACCTTGTTGCTTGGCCTGAATTTTCCCCACTGTTTTGCCCGAATATGGAGGGGGCATTTCGCGCCTGCCCCACCCCAACCGCCCTTGGTTTTACGGCTATGCCAAGTGTGTCAATGCCACCGAGATAAGTTTGAGCTACACGGCAAAGACCGAGGACGGAGTTGATTGAGGGGCCACGCTTATGTCTTCGCAGCCTCGATTTCAAATTCACGTATTTACACTATCCATTCCTTGTTCAAAGCAAGGGTCTTTTCATTTCAAATTTTCATTTCTTTTTCAAATTCAAAGAGCCTCTTATAGGATCAGGAAGGCATTACTATAAGGCAAGGTCTCCTGATTCGATAATGAGTCTTTTCGTGTCCCTGCTTAATTTCTAATCAAATCTCCTCAGAGAGATTTCTATTGATGGGGGGAGGGAGGGTCCACGCTGCAAGAAAGTGCACTCCTGTATTCTCCTTGGTATCAAGAACAAAGCACTCCCCTCTCCGTGTACAATAATGTAATTTCATTTACCGAGAGTTATTCATAACGCCATTGTACAACGTAAACCCTAATTGCGGTTCAAGATTAGAAGGCAAGGTTTGTGCCTCTTTGAAACGCTCTCTCCAGGAGTGAATTTGTACATACAGACCTTCAGCGGTTTGATTAGACGCAAGGAAAGTATACCCGTTGGGCCCGATCTGTGAAGAATGGGCCCGGACTTGTTTCTGTCCCCCCCCCCCCTTTGTACGCCACGTCGTCTGCCCTTCTTAATTTTCAAAGTCGAACAAATTTGTCCCAGCGAGCAAAGCAGATGTAGAAAACGAGCTTATTTTTAAGGGTAGAGCGTGCCATATACAGTGAGCACAAGTTTACTTTTGTAAAATGCAAGACGTTTTTTAAAGTTCGCATTAATGACAACTCTTAATTTGTATTATTCATTTCTGAATTATATTTGGGGTTTCTTTTCGTGGCCATAATCCACTGAGTTTTGCATCTTTTGCAATTTACCCAAGCTAAAACCGTTGCTTAGTAACTGAATTCTTTTGAACTCCGTTTAAAATCACAAACTCAATTTCGGGACAGAAAATTAAAATACAGAATTCAAAGGAGTCTAATTTGGAAATAATTGAAAGGGCCACGTGACGGGTTAAGGTACCATTCTTCTCGATGAATATTTACGGGGCAGGGCATCTCTCGGGGGAAACAATCAAATGAATTCAAACTGAAAATGTTGTTGTTGCTGTGCAGAGCGTTTGTTGCGAGAGCCGAGATCTACTGAGAAGGCAGTACTCTCTCGGAAGCAGCAAGAGTCTCGTGACAGACCCTCGAGGCCGGACTGATACGGGTAGAGAGCATCTTCTCAGGGACTTTCCAGCACAAGGCAGACATTTTTTGTGTGCTGTGATACCGTGGAATAGGAATCGATAAGCTGATTTTTCCCCCTTTTTTACAAAGTATCAAAGCATCTTACATCATAACCCTGTTCATCAGGTTGTAAGCATAAACCATATCTCAATTATAAGTATACGCAGTCGTATTAACGCACCAAGTTGCTAATTAATAAGTTCCCCTACACGCACTGATTTACTCCTTTGTGATGGGAAGCAATCATGGTTAAACAGCTACTTGAGAGAAAACAATTGTTAATGGGAACGCTATTTGAACTTGTTTATACTGTGTTTGCCTATCATTTGGTTGTAATTGTAATTGTGATTTTTACAATTCTGACTTTTTCGTAATTGTCGATACAATAGTTAGGCCCCAACTTCAAGGTTTTGAAAGCCTAGCTACATTTCTTGCGTTGATGGCGTGCGCCTAAATGACAATACGTTGATGTAATCTGTGATTTGTTGCTTTGTTATTGCATTAAAGCCACTATGAGTACGAAGCTGCCACAAATTAATGACGGAACATGAGTGACAACGTAACATGAGTGACAACGTAACATGAGTGACAACGTAACATAAGTGACAACGTAAAGGGGCTTTTCGCGAATCTTTCTGAATTGCACCGCAGAAGGGTATTCAGAATGATTGGTTTTTGAAAGTTAAACATCCTGATTACTCTCACGTGAACTCAATTTCCTTATTGACTGAAAACATTTTAAATGAAATTCAGAAAGATCATTTGTTTCTGCTAATCATTCCAGTTTTTAGGGACTTGTTCAATAAATCTTTATCATTATTCCGCCAGCTTAACTTGTCCCCTCCTATTCACACCCATCCAACCAAAGCGAGGCCGGACGGGAAAAACTAGTCTGATCCCCCTTGTCATATCGAGAATCAGTAATCCTTCTTGCTCTCACACACAGGATGCACGACAGAGATCATGACAGCCTGCAAAGTCGACCATGCGAATAACCTCGCATAACCGCTAATTCTCTGCAATTTTTGACCGTAGAACGCAAACAACCAGCAACATGTTCAGCTATTTACGGGTATACATACATAATTTATATATATACATATTTTTTACAAATCCAGAGAATGTGCTCTTCCGAACCCACCTTGATCTGGATGTAAACTAATCGATGATGACGTCAGCATGTTTAGTCAATAACTGATGACGTCATTTGTTTTTGTGGGTCGATGACATTTAAGGGATGTAATATCGGGTTTCCACTGAACAACATGTGGTTCGTATACAATAACGAGACGGGATATTTCTTGGCAAAAATTTTGATCCATTTTTTCCCCGTAAAGGGACTATATACTATATAATAAGTCCCTTGCTAAAACACGTGGTTGTCATAACCGTTGTGTATAACTCGTTACTGTTCTATACAGAATCCCAAAGGTGACTAATACTGACTTTATAGACTGGACAAATTGCGCTACTTTGTGGTGTAGGGGAAGAAACACAATACGGTTTATCCTTTTGGGTCTTGTTTAACAAGGGACCTTGAGCGAGTTTAATCTGTAACAGATGAAGAGACGAGGGTCTTCATTATGTACAGAGCAAGAACATTCTTTGTAAATTTATTTTTCGTGCTAGCAATTTAGACGAGCGATCGGCATTGGACTTGATGATTCGTCAGATACTAGTTTGTATGATTTCTATTCAAGTGCATAAAGCAGTGGGGATGTTGCGTCCATATATCTAAGCTGGAATGTACAAAGACGTAGTACATGTACATAAATTGTGTTCCAATTATGCATAAGTCTGTTCCAATTCCTAATCTCTTTTACAAATTTTCTAAAAACCTTGTTCCAAATCCTAATTTACATGTTTCCAATTCCTACCAACCTTATCCCAATTCCTAAAACATTGTTCCGGTTCCTCATAACGTCTTTTTAATTCCTATTGATTCCAATTCCGACAGCTTTGATCTAAATCCTAACAACTTTGCTCCAATTCCTACTTGTAACATTGCTCCAGATCCTAGTAACTATGCTCCAATTCCTAATAATATAATTGTTCGAGATCCTACAAAGTTTGCTCCTATTTCCTTAGTTCCACTTTCTAACCGAAATGCAATAAACTGGCATTCCAAAATAAAAGACCTGCAGTGGTTTATTGTCATAGATCAAATCTTACATCCCCCCTTCCTCCCCACAACAATTTGTTTTCAAAGGACTGATAATGTCATCCTCATCTAAAAGTGACTCTCGTTGACGCTTGTTACAATTTCCATACTAAAATGCAATTAATCTTTTGCGTGTGTGCGCGTCTTCTGGAAACATAAAAACTCCATTGGTTAGCTTGACCCATGGGCAAAACATGAAGACAAGGACGCCTGGAATAGCCACTGTAGTTGCTTTGTCTTCAAATCGGATTTAAAGCCACGCAGCTGTCTCGGGGAAAAAAGAGCACGGACAAAGCGATCTAAACAACCATCGAAATCAAATAGAGAAAGCTTTGGTCTATTTGCTCCGCTTATCTCAGAGGAAAATATACTTCACAGCACTGTCAGAATATTTCCACTAAACCGTTATTGGATCACAGTTGTAATTCGGGTCCTGAGGTAGTTTAGTATCGTCTTATTCCATTTGTTCCGGCCTTGGGATTTTCCCCAACTCGATTTCAGACTATAGAGTTGCTTGGGTGTAGAAGGGGAGAGAAAGCGCAGTAAAGGGGTTTTAGATCATTCACAATACGACACGACATACTTCCTTTACCAAATATGTTTTGAAAAGTCACAATTGGCAATTTATTGATACAAACAAATATTGTTATTTTTTAATCTGCTCACTGATGTTAAAGCTCATGCCATCAGTGCCGACCTCCAGCTAAATTCACCCCTCTGAAATACTGTCACACTTGTGAAAATAGCATTACGGGAATCCCAAGATAGCCATTGCTTAATTCGATTGCCACAAGCACATTATGAAAATTCACAAACCCGCTGACAAAACATAACCTCCTTTATCGCTGTTTTCATAAAAAACGGATCTCCTAATTTATTGAAGTGTTCACAGGTTGGTTCGATTGTGTGTTTAATAAAACCAAGAGGATGACAGAACCTATATTTCTTCCACGTTTTGGTCGCGTTCCCTGTGTAGGTAACGCACTACTAATGAAAACCAATTCCCGTTGTACTAAAACAAGAGCCAGACTAATTGCCTTAAGTTGAGCCTTTTCGAAACCAGGGTTTTGGCAGCGGCTTAGGCTTCGGCTCTGGTTTAGGCGTCGGCAGCGGCTTAGGCTCAGTTCGCACATCTGAAGCCCCGTATGGAAAGTGCACATTTTTATAATCACAGACGGAGCCAAAAGCTTAATCCGAAGCCGTGGCTTCGAAAAGGGACATTGATTTGAAAAGCTGTTCAAACGCATCGCAAGCTATAAGCCTACGCCTTCACTTTAAAATGTAGACATTAGTTTTTGTTCTCCCGGAGGTGTTGCGAATTTTTTGTTCATGCATGTGTAAGAATTGCAAATGTGTTAAGAGGGCAGGACACACAGGTGTCGAAACTTGGAGAGGGAAACATTACTCCCATAGGGCACTTGCAATCCCGCGAGAAACCGCGTGATATCTCGAGAGGCTACTCGAGGGGAATGCCCATATTTTGG
>CM021547.1:9807166-9818927 GCA_010994315.2 Pisaster ochraceus | reverse complement strand
GGGCGTAAGGATTTATAGAGCCTTACGCCCTTTTACCGGGCACACGACGAGACTATCTTTCCTTCTTTCCAGCCTCAGTGTGGGGCAAGGTGCGTACAGCTAGCGTATAGCTTAAATTTTGACGAGCACAGAAACATGGTTATGGACGCAAAGGACCTCTGGTCAAAAAGATCAACGTATAATGCGTGTGGCCCATGCATTTTCTGCATTGACCGCCATTGCTGCTGGTACGCTGACGTCAATGAGCTGCCTACTTTTGCCTTATTGAGGGTGCTGTTTTGAGAGTGTGCCGCCATAGGCAAGGGGTCTACACAGAACCCTTGCATAAAAATGACGTCACAAGCCCCAAACCATTGATCTCCATTCATATTAATAGCGATCAATGCCCAAAACATTGCCCTCACTGATGTCAATGAAGAGCCACTATTGGCTGAGAGACGTGTGCAGCGCGTACACCGAGCACGTTTCCACTTTTTGACATCAAAGATGGCGGCCAATGCAATGAGTATGATGTGTATGATGTGTGCGAGATCGGACCTAAGGCTTCAAACATTTTCGAATTACACGCGCACAGCTTTTGCACAGTGGACAAACAGCGGTAGCTAGACTATTTTCACTAATTTGTAGACGACACCAGCGCCATGAGGGCATGAAACAATAGTCACGCGAAAGCTTAGCGAGCGACCCCCCCCCCTCGTCCACTGAAACGCACACCTGTCCGTCACGAAGCCATCCAATTTCCAATCAAAATTGTTTCCCATTTTGAAACACTTTTGTATCTGTTGCACCATGACATGTTAGCGCGATCACATCAGCACTGAACGCATCTAACCGCCAACTGCCTCTAAGCTAGTCTTCAATCCTGCGTTAATTCACTGTATGCCCCATTAACTTTTCACCGAACCGCAACAAACACGTAATAAAAAAACAGCATTCTCATGAAATCTCATTCGAAGCAGCGTTGGCAATTTATTCTCCCCCAAGCTTAATCATACATGGCGTGTAAATTCTGGGGGCAGATTTTACACAGAGCTAAGATTGATCTTAAATTGAGTGGCAAGTATTGCCATAGTGATTTGCATTGTGACGTAACACTTTGCTTTGGCAATTAAGAGTGATACACACTGCTTAAAATCCTATTCTTAGCTAGCTCTTTGTGAAATCGGACCTGGCAAGAACTTTGGGTTTTACGTATTGCGGAGGTGTATTGAGTCCTTAAAGTAAACGTTTATTGACAATATCCAGCGACTCTGCAAGACATTACAGCAAAGAAGCGTTCAAAAACTATTTTGTGCATACATCAATTCTCGAGGAAACCCGTTGCTCAAAATCTGTGTCACAACAGCTGTGGATACGACGCAGATTGTAACCTCGTACCTCGCAGCTGCAGAACGGTCAAGTGACTTCTGAATGTGCACTCGGGCAATGACGAGCTCGGGGACTATTATGCAAACCACAGACACACCGTCTTGAGGCAAGACTATGTTGTGTAGGTTTTTAAGCTAATAATAAATAAACACGAATCACCAACGAGATGATTCTCCAGCCATGACATTTCTTCGGGAAGTCAACTTTATCGACCCATTGCATGACGTCACAAGCCCAAACAGCGCCCTCATTGAGGTCAATTAAGACCTACCATTTGCTTAGTTATGCGCGGTGCTTATTTTTATACCTTTCCATTGTTGATAAACAAACTGCCCTGATTCGTATGAACGGCCGAATGTTATTACCAAAACATTCAATCATGTAAACAGATAACATGACCCAAATCAACAATTCCGTGATTGTTGGTTTGTTTCCAACAAATTCAACACTATTTTTGAATATTATTTTGTGTAACATTGTTACAAACTGTGACTAGCTGTTTTTGCTTAGCATTAATGGCATCCCATAGTTTGCCAACCTTTGTTGGCAAAAGCTGGGGCTGTGACTTTGCAATTGAAAGGTCTAATACAAGTGATGACTGTTTGACCTCAGCAGTAGCGGCCAATGCAGGGGGTCTATAGACCTAATGCATTGACGTCATCCAGCCGCCATCTTAGAGGTAAAACGATGACGAAAAGCGCACAGATTTGTACGCGCGGCGTACGGGATTGGCCAATGAACAACCTCCGTTTGACCTCTAGGCGAGGGCGCCCTACTGAGATGACGTCACGTGCATAGGGCCTATTGGACCATAGGGAAAGGTCCTTTCTCTATGATTGGACGCATTTGTAACAATTTGCGTGGATCCAACCATAGAGAAAGGACCACCCAACACAGACAGTAGACCCCTAACTATAATGCATTGTTCGTCAGAAAAATATGGTTAGGGATGCTCTTAGCACAAGCAGGGGACTGTTCACTAGTCTGTGCTAAGCAAGTGTATTATTTTATACATCAGGTACCGAATTTATAACAATGCTAAGCTGAAAATATTGCTCCAGGAAATTACGATGTGAAAATACGGGTACCAGTTACAAAGATCATATGGTTACTTCTTGAATAATCTGTTATAATATTATAGGCAATATCTTGTGAAGGTACGCAAATCTATTAATGTTAAACACAGCTGTGTAAAATTGATCCGTGTGTTGTTGTGTTTTGTAATTGATGTTGTGTTTTTGACTCGTATATAGATTTGACCGGAAATCCGATGGGTGAGACTGACCCATATGAGGTCAAACTGACCGATTTGGATCAGATTGGGTTCAGACCAACATCCATTTGAGTCCTTCAGAGCCCTATTTTAATAAGTATGGCACCTTTTGAATCGGAATGATCACAGTTGTGTCAGAATAGTCCGAACTCTAGAGTTAAACTAAACCGCCTTGCAAGCAGTCAGACGGACCAAAATGTACGCGGTGTTACTTTGCTTTTACTGAAAAACGATAGAAATATAGATATGTATAAACTGTAGAGGATAATTAAATCATAATTGTTTTTTCGTTCCTTGCACTGACGTCACATGCAGCTAGTCTGGTCCTATTGTCTGGCCAAGGTCTACCATTTTTTGAGTCAAATTGCATGTGAAGATAGTGTGGGCGACTATCTGCGCCCGTCGCTTGTAATTAATACGAAATGCACGGAATGGGGAATACGACTCACTAAATAAGCAACTTTTATCTTCTAATGCTATCGGGTCAATTCGGTCAGAAGAAAATAATTATTATGTGAAAATAAAACCATAGGAAATTTTCATGATAAATTGTGCACCTACCACAATTTGATTTCGAAATTGAGGCGTCACCTAGGAAACTGAGAATGAAATATCATCGCGTCAGAACAACCGCCTTTTTTAAGAATAAACTCTTGCTCTTCGCTATATTTGTAACTGTCCGCATTTGTTTGCAACAAAGAATAATGAGTTGATGATGCGGTTTCGTTATTGGTTTTTGGAAGGACATATTCATTTAAAACCGTCCACAAACAATTAAGTTAACCTGTGAAAACGTCGTTAAATAATCGTGAACGGTCCGTGGGAGGGGGCAGTAATTGCATTTTTTGTTCGTGGAGGGCAGGTCCGCGTTTAAACGGACAAAACTACGGCAAGTTTCTCGTAACCAATTTTCGGGTTAAAAATACAGGCAGCCTGATGTGATAAACAATATGGATAGGGGAAATATGTTAGGGAATTGTGTGTTATAAACAAGCATGCAACTTAACTCAAACAGTCAAAGTATGTCCATAGAGAAAGACATTGGGCTTCAGGGCCATCGCAAATTTTCCTTTTGAAACAAAATACGGGTAGAATAGCAAGCAATCCATAAACAACTGTTATTTGTTATTCTACTTTTTCAAAGGACAAATCGGCGATGGCCCTAAGCCAAATATCTTGATCATAACTGTGTGCCGACTTCCATGCTTGTATCAAAGGCACAATCATATCCCCTACCCGCTGTCTAACCAACAATCGACATGGATTGCTCTAGCTTTGATTTTTTTTTCAGCAAATTGTCTTTTCCGCATTGTTTTGTTTTAATTTCTATGGTGTTTTCTTTCTTCGCATTTTGTTGTAATGGTATTCGCTGATCAACTTGCCTGCCAAGTGGAGTGTTCAATCGTGTCCCCTATTTGTCAGAGGCATCGCATCACAAGCCCAGCTTCAAGGAATTTAATTTCCTCTTCATATATCATTGTAAGGTGGAATTGTTTCTCGTATTTTTTACTATTCCAGCGTTCTCTCGAATTGACTTTGAAAATAATACGTGAAAATGAATTGAGTTGAATTAAAAAAATAGCCACAAAGTCGTGTCGTGTCTTTAGGAAGAAAACAAATTATATGAGCGATTTTCCCGTCTTGCAAGCTTGTCATATTGCCTGTGCCCCGAGAGCAGGACAATATTGCGTTTTCTCGTATAAGGCGTCAAGGTGTACTTCGGCTCTGTGTATATCCGTACTGCAATACGTACAGGTATGTACATGTATGTTTATGTGTGCTACAGTCCAGTGTTTACAGCGTCGGTTTCTTTTCTTTTTTAGCGGGTTGTGTGTTTTTGACCCGCGGGAATATTTTCGAAAAAATACTGTATCGCTGAATCTCTGTTTTAATATCTAGGCGGTCGTGGTTTCTCGTTAGAAATGATAGAAGGCCCTGAGGTTTGAGTATGTGATCGATTTGAAGAGATGATATGTTGACAGGTAACGTCAATATGACTTTAGAGTAACTCATGGACTCTGTTAACCAAACTATTGCACTACCCTTTGCAGTTATACCAAAACACTCAATTGCTGCAAGTTATACTATTAGAATAGAATAGAATAGAATAGAATGGAATAGAATAGAATTTTGGCCAATAATAACAAGCAATCATATGAATGTGTAATAGCGGACTCGTAACATCATTATAAAACTCTATGTATAACAATGAAACAAACAAATACCAATAACAAAGGAATTAATCAACACAATGAATACCTATAGTATACGCACAAATAACACAAATATAAGAAACACATAGCAATAATTAGAGCCTTTTGAATATACGGGGGTTGAGGCTCAATGGAATATCACAATGATCAATAATAACACTGCCTCTGCTAATTGACGCCGGGTATTTTAATATTAATAACCCTCCACCTCTGCTCTGGATTTTTCCCTGTAGTCCCTTATGGATTATCCGTTGTTATCATCAGAGGTTAATTAGCGCTACCCCTTCGTTAGCGTACAAGACACGCGCAACCACTTCTCACCATCAGCCGTTACAGTGGACCTCAGGTGAGCAATTATTGACATTGCAGCGGCTGCGCTGTGTCGTGACGTCACATCAAAGTGGAGCGAATGCAGCAAGCGGCGCCCCGGGGAATTGGTGCTCGGTAGTATGGCATGGTGTGTTCCCGCCCCCCCCCCCCGCTCTTATTGTATTTACTGTGTTCTGGGAATCTAAGGAATTATTTAGGGGTACTTTTGTACAAGAGGAAAAGAGTGTGTTCAAGTATGGAACCATTTAGGGGGAGACCCTCTCTGTCACATATTGGGCATATATATATATACAAATTATATCATCCAGAATAAGTCTTACACATTTGACGTTTTGCAATAGACGACGTCCACGTCCGCAAGCAGCAAATTCACCCTATCTCTGAATGGCTTGGACGAATTGGGAATCCGCAAATGGGCATTGTGAAAGGGGTGTGACGTCATGGTGTCTCCGCAAAGCTAACTAGATTGTATTCCCACCATGCAAAGTTGGTGGGAATACAAATCTTACAGCCCTATTCGTAAGAAAAGCCTCTTGCATAAAGCTCTCAGATTTGTCTGCTGCTTAGTTTATTATGTTTCCATTTTCTTTGAATTACTGATTTTGAAGTTTCCCTTTTGTCTGATTTGAAGTTGCAATGCTTTGTTTGAAAAAAACGCAGTCGTGTGTCATATTGTTGTATACTCTATTGTAATTGTTTGTTAATGTTTACCCGTCTACAGTAATGTTCAATGTTTAGCGTTTTCATTATCATTTAAAAATTTGTTCTCATTTACCTGATTTTATGTTAACTTAAATTAAATTATTATTACGTAGTTCTGATAAAGAAACCAAGGATGCCTCATAAGTGAACTTAATCACTGTAGCTCGCAAGCCCGAGGAAACTTGTAAACAAGGGTGCTTGCTATGTGAACCAGAAACACTAGGGTTAACCCAGTGTTCTGGGTTCATTTACATGCACTACCAATCCAAGTACACGGGACATACGGCTTAAAGTCCCATCCGAAGGACAAAGCAATTTTTCCTTTTTTCATATACCACTCCGAAACGTACATTTGTCAAAATGTGTTGCCATGAGACTAACAGAAAATCAGCAAAGAAGTAGGCGGTGAAAACAATCAATCCAAAGCCTAGAAATGACAAACTGGAAGAACAAAATTATACCGCGAAGAAAAAAAAAAAGAAACTCACAGTCCAATCTTTAGATATCGTAAGTTGATTACGCAGATACCCAGATCAGTGTTTCGTTTATTAACAAAGATTGTCACCGCTTTTATGAACCGCAGCCTTGCCCATAATAATGTACATTTATCATTATGGCTGTGAGCATACGCTGGGTAGATTACCCCAGAAAGATATGCTATAATGATACGAAATAATGCACCGTCTTGCCGCGACAGCCTTCTACTGTTATTGCTGATAGGTAAAGCGGAGAATCTTAACTTCTTCGTTGGACTTACAGAAATAAAAATGCGTTTATGCGGGTGGTACTGTTTTTTGCAAGCACTGGTGCTTAAAATTACATGTCTGTTTGATTTGCGCGAGCAAAATAGCGGATTTCCAAATGCATCCACAAAAATAGCACTGGACTCCATTGGAAAGTTCTTGTTCCACGGAGTGTCAGTTTGGACTATTATTATACAGTTACACTTGGGGAGCAGGTTTTTAAATATATTTTCAACCTGAGGTGTATGAACCTTCTTGACAAGACACGTGATATCCCCATATAAACCCTAGCAAATCGGAGTCCCCCAAAACCCGAATTTTTAATTAATTTTTTACCCGTTTTTTTTATTCTTTAAATGAATTTGATTTGTGATGACACGTTTTCACCAACAACTTTTGAGCCCAGGCATACCAATCTTATCAAAGTCCAAACATTAAGCTGGGTGTTGATTTACTATAAAGTGTGGTATTTGGATGGATTTCGGACAGTGCCTAGTCAGTTCACCAAGGAATTTAATGTTCGTATAATAAATGCATGGAAATAATAAATTAAATGTTTGGGCCCCATCAACGTAAACATTTTTATATATGCCGCTCATCCGTATTTAGGTCAAAGTAATTGAGATATTGCGGTGACATTGAGTTAATTGACTTCGACCATCATCTCATACGTACAACTCTATCGATTAATATAAAAAAAGACCGAATATAAACACAATCTCACTGATGATGATATCATAGAAAAAAATGAAGGCGACAAATAATTTCATGGAAATGATTTTATAAATACTTTTTATCAGGGCAAATTACATTTAGCTGTTATGCAGGGTTTAACTTAGCACAAGCTTAGCGAAAGCAGGATACCAACAAGAATGTCATGTAAATTACATTGGCCGTGAGCCCGTGACTGGTTCCCTGCTAGATTCGGTTAAGCAGATAAATTTGCATAACATATTTCTTTTAATTGCCTTTAACGAAACACGGCTTAGACTTGGGTTCTGGTTTAGGCTCCGCCCACCTTTGAAGTCCCGTACTCAAATCTCGCGTTTGAAAATAACTTACAGAGTCTAGGACCCTTTTCGAAACCACGGCTTTGACTTGGACTTGGGCTTGGGCTCCGTCTGCCCTATTGATGCCCCGTAAGGAAAGCACACCAGCCTCGCTACCATGGGCAGCGCGCCGTATCGATACCTCTCGTGTTATGATCGAGCAAGGCATGCTGGGAAAAAATGACGCGGCGAGATCGATCACCCCTGGTAACGAGGATGGGCCGAAGTTGAATTGGTTTCGAAACGGGCTGGTGAAACTAGGCCAAGGTTACGTGCTTGATGCAGTTGCGAGTGAATTATGTCCAAGCATTATGGTAAAATTCGTCAAAGACAGTCAGGGTAGGATTTCTGGAAGTGTCAGTGGGGGAAAAATAACCAAATTGTAGACTCTTTTGGTGAAACTTTAGATGATTCCAGTGGACGTAATGAGTGGAAACACAATAGTTATCGACTGAATAATGCTGTCTAAATACTTTTAGCACGGCGCACTCATCTTGTTTTTGTTTTCTGCTTCGTCCATTGTGATTCAATGTAAATAAACCGACACTACGACAGCAGGAGAAATAGTCTGTTCCCCTTGTTGGTATAATGTGAATCAGTATTCCTTGTTGCTATTGCACACAAAGAGCACGACCCGTATCGGCGGCATGGGGGTTTTGTGTCATACTTATGAGATATATAAGTCATATCTATGACTTGTACTGAGTTACAATGTTATTTTGACTTGAATTTCTTTGTCTCCCATTGTCCCTTTAAAGCGTCCGTTCCGACGCTCACCAGTGAAATTATAAAATGTTATAAATACACAATGGCCATAATGGACTGGTCAATGGACCACATTGCATCTCGCCTCCCTGTACGCACCAACGATTTTGAACTTAGAACCAACTGCTGTTTAAAATAAATTAATCACATCGTCCTTGCTCTAACGACATGGCATTTCACTTATTTACGACTTTTTTAATGTTGTACGAGTCAAGCAGTCGAGTATACAAGTACTGCTGAGTACTCGGGTGGCTGTGTAGTACTCGAGTACACACATGTCGTACTGGAGTACCATCAACACCATACTCGAGTACGTATTATTTACCGCGAGAGGCTAACAACCTCTCGCGGTAAGGGGCTACAAAGAAAAAAGTATAAGACGTAAAAACACAGGGAAACTGAAAGTAGTAATGTTGATGTTTCCTCATAAAACAGTAAATTTGCTTCACCTCTAGGCAGGTACATGAAGGAAACTATTTGTATATGATTTGAAACAATCCATAACACAATAATGCACATAACTTTACATTGTATACAGACGGTCATGGTCTTCACTTAAAATTTGCCTGAAACGCCACAGTCTTTTTTAGAAAAGAGTATTCAATTAAGATCTCGCGACTGCGTTTTTTTTTTTGTTTTTTAGTGACTGTGGTGACCGATAATAGTTTTAACTCTCACATGTTTATTTCATGTATGTTATGGGTTCTCACACAGTGCAGATACTGGTCGTTGAAAAAAAAAATACCAAAGTTGGCCGCGTATTAACTGGTTCATTTCTACTATTCGCCTAATTGTAACAATGACCTTGTAAGGTAACCAAGTAAGCCATCGTGATTTTCTGGTATTCAAATCAATGTAACCAAACCGAGGCTGGAAGGGAAGATAGTCAGTCTCGTTTCAGTCTAACAAAAAATCTATATTAATGAATGGTGTAAAAGGGGACACGTCGAAAGTGGCGGAGGGGCGAATAAAACTCGTCATGGAATACCAACTCATTCGTTACAAGAATCGAGTGTTTAAACAAATTAATGTAGAACACCTTTTAGCCCACATGCAGCTCGCACTTCACACAAAAAACTATCACTTTTATTTTCGAAAAAACCGACGACACTCTTTGATTAAAAAATTTCTTTCGCAATGTGCCTGCACTTTTTTAGAACCACTGTTTGCCGAAAGATCGACTATCTATATCGAATGCGTATCAATCACCAACCGTACACTTACGCACTTCTAACGCCGTGGAAAAGCCCCCCGTCACGGGTAAACCTCACTCTGTGAACACGCTGAGAAACAAGTTACCGGAATTTATTAAGTTCACCCACTAATGTTACGGACTCGCCGCACAGCATAGTAAGTGTTATTTTGTGCTCGCAGATTTAATTTGCGGACTGGGGAGCCGCCGCCGGTTCGGCTTTGACTCAAGTGTCCGTTTCCTAAAAAGGAAAGGGGGAAACAGTTTAGAGGAAATTGGGTTTCATGCTTTTGGAAGTTGGTGAGGCGTAACGGGGGGGGTGAGAATTTGCGTCTGAGGTCACGCTTCTTGTTTGGAGGGGGCTGCGTGCGCACAGATAATCGAAACATACAAAGGACCGTTTATTAAAAACCTCATAAGCAAGACATATATCTATGTGGAAAAGAATTGGACTGCAACTCTAAATTGTGAAACTGTTTTGCCTTTATAAGAAGGCTAATAAATGAGTTGTGTTGCTTTGGGCTTAGAAAGGGGGGGTCAAGTATGTGATTTAGGGGGTAAAACTGTTCTAAAGGGGTAATCCTCGAAAGTACGAGATAGGTCAGCGGTCATGATGAGACATCCGGAGTATGTGTTGAAGTAAGGCTGATCTGAATTAGCAGATATGGTTAGGGCTATTGCTGAGGCTGTTGTTAAGGACCGCCGATTCGGACACTGCCTCAGCTGAGCCAAGAGCGGTCAGGGTTTTCCCCTAAAGACACTTCACGCAACATCAGCTGGTGACGCTGACGCGATAAATATAGGTGGCCCTGAGGAAACATTGTGACATCGTGAGTTATATTATTTCCAACCAGGGCCCAATTTCATCGAGCTGCTTAAGCAGAAATTATTGCTTAACAGTTTGCTGCTGAGCAAAAATAAGCAGGATACCCATCGGACATTGTACATGCATGACATGATATTTTGGTTGGTAACTTTGTCAAGTTGGGCCCTGTTAGTCTTTCATGGCCACCGTGGCACTGCGTGGGCTTGCGATGTTGACCTGCCCTGTATCAGCGTCTGTAATCAATCTTTACAACAATCGGATATAAATAGTTTCCGGTCTGCAAGGCTAGCTGCGCGTTTCCATGACGTAATAACAGTTAAAGGACCGATCGCCCACGTTAATGTTCCTTTTTGCCCAAAGCGCGCTTCGTACTTATCCTGTTTTGTACGCGGCGTGATTCCACACCCGCTTCGCACAAACCGGCTCCACTGATTACTAGAAGCACATTGAGTTGCATTGAGCTAGATTGAGCTAGATTTTCTGTGATGGTACAAGAACAAATAATAATGGATCTTGGCTTTTACGTTCTTAGGAGTCTAGAGGTCTTCTCAGAATTACAAGTTTCTGACAACAACAAAAAAGCTTTTGGACGATGAAATTGGTGATTTGGGGTAAAGGTGCACACTGGGCCCAATTTCATAGAGCTGCTAAGCACAAAAATTTGCTTGGCATGAAATTTCTTCCTTGATAAAAACAGGATTACCAACCAAATTTCCACGTGATTTTCAGGATAAGCAAACAACAGCTGACTACCAGTAACAAGCAATATGCAACACATGGATATTTGGTTGGTAATCTTGTTTTTATCAAGGAAGAAATTTCATGCTAAGCAAATTTTTGTGCTTAGCAGCTCTATGAAATTGGGCCCTGGTGCTTTGGTGGAGCTTAAAAGGAAAACTTCAGGCGTACAGCAGATACGCACGCGCGCGTGTGACGCAATGAATGGTCAACAGAGGAATGTTTGCCAGCTCGTTCAGTTGAGAACGCCTATCGACTTGCATCATACGTGACTTCACGAGATGCATAAGAACAATGACAAGGTCTGGCAGGCAAGTGACTGTGTAAATCCGTTGAACTCATTACGGCATTTATTCATGTCATCGTAAATGTTGAAAACAAACAGCTTAAACAGCTGTTTAAGACATACGAGGTGTCGCATTCAACTCCACGGGGAATATGCCTACATTTAAGGATACAATACATGACCGGTTATGGTCGAACAAAATTAATGAACTAATTTTAGCACGTGCGCTTTCCTTCAACTTGATAAAAACAAACACTATCCTGCGTGATAGTTTCC
>CM021547.1:9789564-9805884 GCA_010994315.2 Pisaster ochraceus | reverse complement strand
TGGCAGCACAGGCTGTATACTCCCCAGGGAGCTGAGATGGTTTAAAAGGAATGAAATAAGTGGTCCAGTGACAAGAGGTGTGGGTTCGAACCCCGGTCATGATTTGTGTGTTCGAGTGCATGAGCGTCGGCTGAAAAACGGATTTGATCGTTATAGGCCTCCAAGAAGCCAATATCTGTTGTTATTTACATGTGTTGTTTATTCAACTACAACCAAGAAAAGCAAGATGAACAATAAAACAAACAATTTTTTATCAAGTATTACTTTTAAGATAGGGTTTTTCTGAAGGAAATTTTTTTTCCAGAACGTCTGTAACATTTAACAGAACTGAGTAATCTTTTTAAAATTAGAAATCGTCAACCCATCTTTTTGTAATCACCGAGGACTAATGCCACGTATTGAAGATGTCATTCCGAGCCGAATTACTACAGCATGCTTGTAATTTTTATCAAAAGATTATGGTCATTTTTAATTTGATCCGGTTGGTCTTATCTAAACAAGATTCCGGGTTTTTTTTCCGGGAGCCGCTGTTTGTACGTTTCCGGAACTGCCACTTGCCACTGATGCACTCACGCAGACAATGTTAAACAACTAGTGACTAGCATGTCTGTTTTCCGACTCGGTTGTCAGTGACCCAATTACTGCCTCTTGCTTTACGCAGACGACAAAATAGCTACTGAACACTTCTTCTTTTTTCATCACTGCAACGTTCCGGCAACTTGATTGGCCAACAGCTGCGTGAACGAAGTGTGCCCATGCGCACTGAGTCGTGTTAAGTCGCGCTTCCGTGGCATAGCAAGTTCCCGTAAAAGCATAAAATTGGCGTTCGCTGTGATCAGTCCGACATCATGTCATATCACTCACGTTGGAATTATCATTTGAACATTTATATCGAGTGACAAGCCGTGTGCAGAAAAACACGTCCATACTCTCACTACATTGTTTACATCAAGTACGGGCTTCGGTATCAACACTTCCTGTTCGAAAGCTCATCTTCATCGACTCTTATATATATATCTTGTTTTGAGTTCACCTTCCTCGTCATTTTCCTTCTCAGTATGCCAACTGGAGGAGCTATTCAACGACACATCGCGGGAACGCGGCCGGGATTCGCACCGTGCCCCTGGCGGGGAACATGGGTCCAGCTAACTCTACAGACCACTGTTCTTGTCTTACTACTCACCACGAGGTACGGGGCCGCCCGACCGCCCCTTATGGACTACGTTACCGCCGATGAAGTGTCCCACATCACGACCCGGTCCGAAGGGATGGACCTTCGGAGTTTGTGCGATCGTACACAGTCCGTTGAAATGAGGGTTCTTTGCAGACTAACTCAGAGAAGTGGTGGTTGGTTGGACGGAGAAGGACGACAGAAACCGATTTCTAAAAGATCAGGTAAGTTTAAAATCACGCATTTATCTCGGCGGATGCAAGTTTGTGTCACCTGAAGATAACGTGCTTCAACTAACGGTAGGCCTACACCACTAAAAAGGTGGAGCAAATTTCCAAACAAAATGTTTAATTTTTGTTTATTCAATTGAAAAATCTTGCCAATGGTATCCAACACTTGGGCACGCAATATCCGCAGAACCGCAGAAACACAATTTTTTTTTTTTTTACATTATTATAGAGTTGGGTTTCATACGACACAATCAGTCTTTTGTTTTCTCTCTCTCTCTTCTTTTTTGGCATCCGGGACCTTTTTCAATCTCAATGGCCGGGGGAACAAACCCGCATCAATCCGGGGAATACAAGCACAAATACCGGCAGGGGGTCACAAAAGAGACGTCTCTAAATCAAGTTTAACCATCTTTTTCCAAGAATATTTTTCAAGAAATTATGCGGTAGAACAATCGGCAGAGCTCTGTTTATGATGATGATGATTATTTTATTTTTTTCAATCAAAGCACAGATCAGTTCTTACAGTTTCATTTTTAAACGTGTTAAACTTACAGATTTATAAGCGCAGTGTTGTGAACCGTGTATTGCAATAACTGACAAAAACGTTTCAGCATGTTTGTTTATTTGAAAGAGAAAGGTTATAATGTTTAAACCGATTTATATGCGAAATGTTCTCCCGGTCGGGAGACTACGAATAGTACGAGAAAACAGTTACACAACGCCCGGTTTCGTAACTTCAATTTGCCATAAAGAAAACAACACCACATGCACACAATCCATGTAAAAACATATTTTTTTTAACCGTATAAGCGATTTTGAGATATGTGGACACAATACTAAGACACTATTGGGTAAATTAGTCTGTGTACATCCAAAACAAACAGTGCACTCCCGTAATGTCCACCATTATCTCAAGATGGCTAATTTGGGACAGTCCCCTTCTCGAAAAGGTGACGCTGAGTTATGGTTTGCTTGTATTTTGTGAGTTATTGGAAACTAAGAGAAAATATGCATTCTTCAAAACGATAACGTTACGAAAACAAAGCGATTTACTAAGCACTTATTGTTGATTTCCTCTTAATTGTAGATGAAGAAATAACAGATTCACGTGGAAATATTATGTATTAAAAGAATTAGACATTTCAAATTCTTCCACCTGTTGATAATGAGACGGAACCAGGCAGCCCACCAGCACAACCACTCATTAAGCAATACAAAAAACCATTTCAGATAACATTCTTGTATATGTGGGTGGGGGGGGGGGGGGGGGGGGGGGTAATTCCCAAATCCCTATCAAAAAAAGAAAGTCAAACTGTGCATTGTTTCAGACAGAACCTCTAAGATTGAAACCGTTACCGAGTTCAACAATTTTCAAATTACAATTTCCCCCTCGCATTTCTTTATGAATACTTACACAATCGGGTAACCGGTACTTCGTCAAACCCTTCCTCCATGCTCCATGGTTAAACAATAACTCGCTTTCCCCCAACATTTCCTCTGCACGGACTTCCCTGTACTATTTTTTACAATTTGTAAGTCCCCACAAATCACTTTCAATTAGAAGTGAAAGCCAAGGAAAGTTTCAACTTCAGTAAATACTTCCCAAGAATGTTAATCTCTGTGGACTTTCGCGTGTGCCGGATTGAATGTCTTTAGCCACAGGGGAAGGTCGCTGCGAAGATGGACTAGTTTTTCAATATCCCCCGGTAAATTCCAACGGAACAATAGCTATTAAGTTGGTCGGTTGGGCGCGTGGCGGTCCATGGTATGTCGAGTGCAATGTTTGTTGGTGTATTTTTCACACCATTTCGAGGTCGGAATGTTAAATAGTCCCAGGACATAATCGCGGGGGGAATGTGCAGCGTTGTTCGCCAGTAGAAAGGAAATAGATCATGGCTCATGGGGGGTGCCGTGATTGACAACTGGCTTGAGTGTGGGGTCAAAATAGATGTCCACTGTATTTTTCCAGGCAGGCCCTTCCTAACTGAGTACAGGTGGATGGTAAAATAATGCGCAGTTTCGGGACAGATACAGAATTTGCATTTTGACGGAAAAGCTTTGGACATTAAGGTATTTTCTCAGAGCGATTTTTTAATTTACAAAATAAAAATGCTCAGGCATAGCTCATTAAAAGAACATTGATTCTTCCGCAAACAGTTTTTCACCACCTAATATCAGGAATTGTATATTATTAGTATTATTTTGTAAACTTATGGTTTGAAGTGCAAGTCCTTGCTCTATGGTCTTAACAGCATGCCTGTTTGAATTTCCTACAAGGTTAAAAGTTTTAATAAAGGGTACCCGGTCCATCTTACATTGATAAATGCAACTTCCACTCAAAACAAAACACGTCAACTTTGATATTGAGAATATTATACTGAAAACAAGCGAAAATATTTTACAAGTTGTCCCCCAGTTACCACAGCAAGGATCGACGGGCCGTTTAATGCCTTTACTTGGCTCAGCTTGGAGCGTAACCATGTCAATAATTTCAATTTAATTAAAATGCCACTTGAATTGATCCGCTGGCATTAAGTGCAACAGCTATGCGCCTTCGTTTCGGCGTAACTTCCTATCCAAACAATTAAGGGCGTGGATCTTCCATGCACACTGCCATTTTTTTTCTCTTGTTCGAAAATGACAAACAAACTCCTGCCAGTATCGGGACCACGTCGGCCAAGAGAATTTAGTTAACTGACACATTTTCATAATTGGGAAATGCTAACCGTGTTTTTTCCCGAACCCCTTCTCTTTTCGGGGATTCTGTGGGCCTTCGCTACTGTCTCACAGTAGTGAAAGACATGCGAATAGTTCTATATTCGATTAAATTAAGAAACATTATTTTATTCCATATTGATCAACGGCAATCAACATTGCAAATACTGAAGAAAACATACAAAAAAATAATGTATACAATGTTAAAAATAGAAAATACATTATGGAAAGGAAAGCAAGTCTATACGGACAGACGACAAAACAAACAGAAACAGGCTTAATGACAAAACTAAATGGATCTGGAGATAGACAACTAAAGATGAAAGCAAAGAGAGGCGATAAACAAGAGGAAGATCGAGTGAGAATTCATAAGACAGAAACATAAATTAACGAGCACGGGAGAAATTAAAAATAATCGTTCAAAGGAACTTAAACACAAAATCTAAAATTGTGTTTTACGTAGTTTTCTATCAAATTACAATAGCTTATCATTTTAAACCCGTGAGTTAAACTCTACCAGTTAAGACACTTTTCGGCAGTTTGTGTGAGACTACTTTCTAGAATTTTTTTTTTTTTAATAATCGGTGAATAAGATACGACAGTGCCTGAAGATTTGTCAATTTACGTTTCTTCGAAACTAGAGCGCTTGTGTTTGTTTTTTCAACAATTTTTATTTATCACTGAGTACAGGTTGTGAGAAAAACCTATTTATAATTGTTTGCATTGGTGTGGAACAATGATATCGTTAATTATTTTGAGAAATACCGTTTACTAAAATAAAAAAAAGGTTTAATATGCCTAATTCCGGTAATGTTCTTTATATATATTTGTCTTTGGCATTTCGCACTCATTTTTAAGACTCTACCATCAAAAGTGAGGATCAGTGTATTTCTTTTTAATTATTTTTAAACAATAAAAAATGGTATCTTACCAACGGGGAGGTCAAGGTAAAGCGGCACGTTTGTTCGCATTCTTAGCAAATCGCTGAGAAATTAGTCCCCCAATGGACTTGGTCGTTAAAACGTCTACACGTTTGGAGTCTGAAGTTTAAAAAAAATTTTTTTTTTAGACGCGCTGTTTTTGTTATTTCACATTGATCCTGCAACAATCTCTGTGTCGTGTTCCTTTTGTTCATCGGTAGTAAAGGAATACAATACCAAAAACATACCAGACTATTTCCCCTTCCAGCCTCGGTTTCGTTTATATGATTTAGATGGGGGAAACATGGCTACCGTCATTAATGTGTATTACCTGCATCTGCTCCCAGTGCAATTCCCAATTTGACCATGTCCTCGATAGTGCTATCGAAATAGGGTCACAAACCACTGTTACCCCACGCCGCGCTCATTTTTCGTTTGTAGCCTATTGCAAGCACACCGACGACGTCGCTAATAAAATTACCCTACTTTGTACACTACGCTTAGCATTTATTTCACCCATAATGGACATCAAATTGCTAAACGGAATTATAATTTGTAGGTTGGCCATTAACGTTGGAAGCTGGAACTACATGGGCTCTGTTTGGAGCGACAATTGCATGATCACAAACAAACACTTCAACTAGTCCTCGTTGCTTCTGTTGTTGGCAACATTACCAAAGAAGGGAGTCAGTCCGTCAAATGCCGTGTGCATGAAAACCTTCTTCTTACATAAAACAGCAGAGTGCTTCCTGGATACCACGTTTCTTTGTTTTCTGTTAACCTTGTCTAGCAACTCTGAGCTGCAGTGAACCATTTGATTAGCCAATCAAAGTTCTTCTTTTAAAAGCCTTCAGTCTGATTCTAATTTTCATTCTGTTCATTGGCCTCGTTAATGTCTTTTGGACTATTGTTCAAATTTGCTCCTTGTGTATAATTTTCTTAATGCACTTTATTAAATTCCCGCCATTTTGTTGTTGTTATTCTCCTTTCCAGACGGTTCATCGTTGTCTGCCTTTCAGCGGTTCGTTAGCGAGCTAAAGACTGCGGCGGAGCAGAGGTCAGACGCCATGCGAGAACTCCAACAACTAAGAGCCATGGGCGTTATCGATGAAAACAACCAAGTAGTCAGGGTACCCGACGAGACCCAAAATCGTATGCAGCTTCTAGGCTAACCGGATACGGCGAGCTTGGTTTTTCTTTCAACCAACGGTTTGTCGGCATGGAGTTTTAGTATAAATCCCTCGGAGCAGCCGAGGGGCGCGGGCGGAAGGACCAGCTTCATACTTGTTTTAATAACTACAAAATGTGTGGATCAATTCCGCTGATATTTTTTTTAACTACCCTTAAACACCACTCTTTCATACACTACAGTTATTTCTGGGTGGGTAAACTCAGAGGTTGACAAATAGTGTGGGATGGCAGATTAGTCTATATGGACCCATTATAATATGCACACAAAAAATCTTACTGTGTGCACAAAAACTTAATCCTTTAAATACAGGTAATCTTCACATGCTTTTGACTATAACATCAGGCTATGGAAGTTTGGGGAGGGGTTAATAGATAATAGGTGCTTTTTACCCTTTTAGTGTTGCCAATAGCTGTGTGGCCTAATCAAACAGTAAATAAACAACTGCTGAGTGGTTTGGGAATGGCAGTTTGCATAGGGCCTGGGGTGCGGATTTCAAAATGTACTCTCTCTTTTTTTATTAGTAGTGAACCAATGTGCAAATTTTCAGAATGCTTCAATCTTTATTGTGTGGGTTCAGGGAACATATATTCATCTGTTCAGATCATTGGAACACGAATTGTGCCCCAAACACAGTAAAGTTATACCCGTAATGCAATCTGCCTTCCGATCGCGCCCAGTGAGTCCAGCATGTTATTTTTTTTCCTGTGGATTCACGGAGGGTATAACCGCCTAAAAATGTCATTACAAAAATGACTGTGAATGACAAAGGGAATACACCCGGATCCCAGCTCATGTATTTCCTCCCGCTCGTCGGTGCTGTGACTGAGGGGAATAGCTATATAGACAAAAACGTGCTTTATTTATTAGCGACACTTACGCCCAACAAGTAACATTACAATGACTTTGCCATGTGCGTATGTCTCCTGTGGGTCACAACGCATGCGCACTCCCTCCATTCGTTAGACTGCCTGAAATTACCTCACGGTTTGCCGAAGCGACGTGGGATTGTGTTTTATCGGCTACCGTAGGTTGTACATTAATTACTTCGTTATTTATTCCATTGCTCCCATGGCAACTTACACATCATTATTTCATACGTCATCAGGGAGCGTGCAAATTTATGTATATAGTGCACTACTATTAGTGACGTTAACAAAAACGTGTGCCCTATATTTTTTTCCGAACCTTGCAGAAGTACATATGTATATTTTTGGCTTATGTTTTTATGGTGGCGTGCCAGTGCTTTAGAAACTAGTGTTTACGCTAAAAGATACAAAATCGGTGTTACAACTCAAATATCGCGACTGTAGGTTGAGGTGTAGACAACTCGTATCGGGGACCCGTATGACTTATAATGAATGTAGGCTAATTTGTGTGTTTAATTAATGAGCTAGATAATTGCACCACACCATCAATGTACGACCCGTTAATTACCTTAGTCATTGTACGGAGGAGTAAAAATTACACAAGACAAAACGGTCTTTCTTATAATATAGTGACTTGAATTAAGGTTGTTTCTGTTTGCATTTCCATGTTCATTGTAAGCTTCCGTACATTTGAAGTTACGTTAGGCCGTATCCAAATTGACAGCTACGGCTACGACCGTTGCTAAGGACGTCATATATTCCAACGCATGATGACGTAGTACAGTCGCAGCTGTATAGTCGTAGCCGCCAACTCGGACACGCCCTAATACCATCAGATGCAACATCGTTCACATGTTCAGTCCGCCGTATCGTCCCTCTCGTAAAAAAGGGGGAAGAACGGTGCGGGTAATTGATACAACCATGTGAACGAGGTTTCATCAGATGGACAGTCTTATTTGTTACTGCCTTGTCACCACAATGTATTCATAAGTTCGTAAGAGAACTTCATAATAGAAGGTCATGTCTGGATCCCTGGCGTGACATATTACTTTTGTATTCAAAAACGAATACGAAGTCTTCAGGTACCATTTTGAACCCAAATGGACTTCACATAAAAACCCATGCGATGAAAGGGAGGGACGCTGTCCGAAATGGACTGGTGCGTTTACTACCGTCTTTATTTATATTGCCGGCCAAGGTACCAGGTATGCATAGAGTTACAGTGCACTTGAACCCTTACGTTTTATCAAAAGTAAAACTGACCACAATACAATGTTATAACCTACAATTTACGAGCGTGTATATATTAATGCTATTTACGGATATATATAATATAGATATTTGGTTTTTATCTGCAAACAAAAGCTGTATAAATTATTGTAACGAACCGATGTAATCGGTTCGAAATATTATATTTTATTTAACTCCCTATTAAAATAATGTTTTGCTGCTGAATGTAACAATTCTTGTATAGTTCTTTTTCTTAAAGGTTTATTTTGATTAATATTCTTCTTTATGTTTTGCTCTCGCTAAAGAACACATTTCTCAGTTACCGTACTTCTTGTTTAACTGTATTTTGTTTGCGACCGTCTACCAGTGGTTTGTGATTTACAATAATTCATGACATGTTCCATTACATCGCCCCCACAATCAAAATGGACGCTCCAGGAATGACGTCATTTTGTTAACAAGTAGTTTCCTAAGAGTATATTTTAATTATCGTATAATGTCCAACAGTACTGCGCGGGAAAACAGATAGTTTTAATGATGTTTGGGTTTGTTTTCCTTTAAATAAGCCCTGCCAAGCTTCCCAAGTCTTGGTAGACGTGAATTGAAGTCGTTCGTGTAGGGCCTATAAGCAGCACATTCGTCTTGGAACTGAAATGTGAGAATTACGGCAATCAACGACTAGATTTTAAGTCTAAGTTCTCGCTTTCGCAACGTTTTGGAAAACTGCACTAATGATACGCTGTTTGACCAGCTTACGTCTTCTTTTATTTGTCTGCGTGCAGACGACAATTTGGGCGCCAACACTAAAAACTAAATATGCTTAGAGTGGATATGTCGTCGACTACTACTAAATGACCTCTTTTTACCCGTGGTTTTCTGTTGCTGATCGACGGACAAGCCCACAGTGTGATTTTTTCCCATGGATATTGAGCATGCTTATTAACAAGTTGTATAAACATGGGAAGAGGCTTGGTCCCCCATCTATCTTGGCATAATCCAGAACAGAAGTAAGAAGGGGGGAAACAGCATATTTGCAGTAGATTTCCATACCCGAAACCCAATACCTTAATGGAGTTATATTTGTAAGTAATATTTAGGCCTGCCTACTGGGCCGCGTGTCATTTATGATGTCACGTCGTATGACGCCAACAGCAAGTTCGGTCGAATGAGGCACCGAAAACCCTTGCCGATGATGGGCCCTTTCGCGCCCACCAATACCGCCCTGAAATCACGCCAGGGTAGAATTTGACTGTAAACACCACTTCATTACCCGTGATGTGGCACGCCGCGTCCCCTTAACACATTTAACCGCCGCAAATTAAATAAAATTCTACAAGTCGATGTGTTACCTGATCGCATCGTGTCTTGTTCAAGTATGGCTGACAGACCGTGCACTTTACCCCAGGAAGACGATTGACTCAAATGCCTCAACGCACAATATACTCCGGTAAATAGTGTGCCCAATGAAAGTGCATTTCTGTCATTAATACGTGAAAACAGTTTCACAGTCTCCAGCAGCATTCAATCTATCACACCGGTTGCGTTACAAATCTCCCCGACCTCGCTCTACCGACCGAAACTGGACCCGTCAAATGTTGTCCTTTTCCCCGCCCGGGAGTCGAAAGGACGCGTGCTCCCAGACCAAATTGTAGTAAATGTTTTTAAGCAAGTTTTCAACGCCCAGGGGATACCATTAACAATTTGAGGGGAAAGTTGTATTTTGTAAAAGTCATCTATTTATTTGATAACGTTCAGACACCTAAAACTTGTTTGTAGGCCTACGCGTACTATTGACCTATTGCCGTGGAAACACGTTCTCATGTACTGATAAAGCGTATATAAATAGAATATTAAACCACTAAGCATCTGAAATAACTTAACTTTTGACCCAAATGAGTGTTTTCTTGAATTTGTTATAAATGAATAGTATAAACCTTTATCAAGATGTGGCCATCTTGATTTTCCTCCCATTCAACTTAATGTAATCAAACCGAGGCTGGAAGGAAAAATAGTCTGAGTCAGTTTTGTACAATGACTATTAGCATCCGTGACTGTTACTGGATACAGGGCCAGGATGGTGGCAGTGTGTGATAAAGATCAGTAGACGGATATCAATAAAGTCTCGTTCCTCCTTTGGCATTAATGACTACTGGTTGCTGTTGGACTGAAAGAGTTCTGTTTTTCCACTTCCAGCCTCAGTTTGGTTGCAATGATAGTGAATGAGAGAAAAAGCAAGGGACGCCATCTTTGCTAAAAAGGTCTATTGACTCAATTCAACTGATGTCATCAGACAATAAATCTTGCTTGAGCAATTTAGGGACCATTTTTGAAACCACAGCTTGGGCTTGGGGTTAGGCTTGGGGTTAGGCTTGGGGTTAGGCTTGGGGTTAGGCTTGGGGTTTAGGCTTGGGGTTAGGCTTCGTGAGTTATTTTGAGAATAATGTGCGCTTTCCAATACGGGGCTCCTCAGCCGTAGACCAAAAGCCGAAAACATGGTTTCGAAAAAATGACCCAAACCGAAGAAATTCGATGCTACGGTAAATTTACACATTGTTGGTCTGAGTTTAAATGCCGTAATCTTCGAAACACTTCTTTAACAACTTTGAATTTGATCTTGTGTTATTCTTAGTGAAGAACCCCAAAGAACATCGAGCTGTACCGAGCCCCCCTGACCAAAATGTATAGCACAAACTGTGACCCTTGACCCACATTTCGAATTGTTGAAGACGTTATAAGCTGACGACGAGGGAACACTAGGGGGCGCATGCGATCGTTTACAGGAGCTAGTAAAAACATCATTGGCTTTCAAATTTCATTCTAAAGTTATATCGGTCATGTTATTCTTTCCTTTCAATCACCGTTGAGAGGTGTTAAAAATTCTAATAAAATAACAAACCTAGAAAATTACGTGAAACGGTTACGTCACTACTACCATTGCGTCATAACAAACGTATATTAATTATTTTGTTGTGTACACCATATGTATTTGTGTGCTGTAAAGACACAGTAGGCACTATAGCAAAACAAAAAAATCAATTATAGTTACAAATCGTCAAGCACACGGACATTCCTACCTCCATGGACATAACCCCATAAGTACATTGGTTAACCTTCGCCCCCCTTCCGTCCAACAAAAACACAAGGATTTAAAACTTTCAATTATCCGGTGGGCCAGACCCCAAAACCATATGTAGACTGTAACGCCGTCCGGTTTACAAACCGCTAAACACTACGGACACATCCTGTACCGGTTACTGCTACCTAATCCGGGTTGTGATAAAACACCGAGAGGCAAAGAGACAGTTATGGTCAACGGGGGACCGTTTAAGCAAGACGGGGTTACTACGCGGTCGTATCCTCCACAAACCTGAGTGTTTTGACTGCTGGTTACATCCCCTAACCGGACAAAATAATTGCATCATTTGTATTTTATTTTGGGAGAAATGCCTGCCCTGTAACATCTGTTACACTGCACTTGCCCAAGGCTTTACTCTTCTCCTACACGGGATCGCATTTCCGAGGCCTGTGGGACTCTTAACCTCTCCATAACCGATAGACTTAATTTCAAGTCTGAGAACACGGTGACTTGATTTCATCATCCGCACACACACACCGTTTGTATCTGTTGGCAATCAGAAACCCGCGATCACAGTTTTTAAATCAAATCTATAGATATTACAGTTTCTCCTTATTAAATGTATCATTGGTTTTGGGAGGAATAAATTTGCTGGTATTCAATAAACATGCAAGCCATCTACTCAACCTGTTTCAAATGTCATCAAAATGAAGTGGTAAACCGACTCACCATTACGGAGAAAACAGCAGCATCAAACGCTATAGAGACTGACCGTTCATAACACGAGCTTGCTTATTTCGCTCGCGGCAACTGAAATAAGCAGTTGTTATTTTGGGGTCTTTAAATATTATTTTCTCGACGTTGATAGTATTTCGTAAAGACATTTTTATTGTGAGCAGCAGGAACTGTGAGTTTTATGGTCAGTGAGCTTTTAGATTAAAACTAAGCAATTTGTTTTCGACAATCGACAATTCTGTACTTCAGTATTTTAATGAGCACAAGCAGAGAGTGGCTCTATATAATCTGAAATTTTATATTTTTACGATATTATTATTATTTATTTGTTAATTTTTCGCCACTTTGACTTTTTAAGTTTGCATAGTGAAGATACAACCTACTGTGTGCGGTAACATCATGTTGACATCTCATGTGAGTTGTGTCACCCATAAAAAGGAACCAGGGTGTAACTCGACGTTTCGATCTGATATCTCTGATCGTCTCCATGAGGAACCGTCAATCGTACCGCAACCCGAGGTAAAACATCTCACCAATCCACACCATAAAAACTCAAATCTCAAGAAAACCTTCTCCAAATATTGTCTCAATCTACTCCTGTGTCATCTCTTGAAATTTTTAAAAGGGTATTCATCTTCCAAACTACATGACATAAGCAACACTGACTTTAGTCTTGAACATAGCCCAGAGAAAACGTCTGAGGAGCTCAATTACCGGCACTCTTCCATTAGACCAAGCAAGGCATTGTAATTAACATTCAAGCAATAAGCTGCCTGGTTAACAAAAAAACCTGTGTTAATTTCCATTAAGTTGATAAATTACACTTTAATGTATTTATGATAATTACCACCCGCGCCTCGAAAAATCATCTACGGAGGCCAGGATGATGTACTACAAATTATTGTCTATTTATATCCGTCATCACCGCAGTAATGGCGTTCTGTTGTTTTCGTCTAGCTCCCGTCTCTCTTCACACAATTTCACTGCAAAGCACGTCATTTATTAATTGAGTCAGGATAATCGAATCAGTGCCCTTGAACCACAGCCACGGAAACCCCTAATTGATGTGACGTCACATATAGGTTGTTGCTGTGCAGTTTTTGACCCCGTTTTTTACATTATTTTTCCCGCCCTCAAGCGTGCAAGTTTGTTCAATGCGTTAATTCTTAACGCTACCTATACAACCCATGGGTGTGTTTGAATGAACCGAGTAATTACGTCATTACGTGGATGCTTTTAGAGACCTTAACAAGGAAGCTGTACATTTCGAGAGAAAACAATATTGTAGGTAAACTTTATACAATGAGTGTAATTGATGAAAGCCTTTTTACTCCCCTGGTTTACGTAGATGGTCCGAATTAGTGTTGATAAAGTTAACCACAATATGTAGTGTTACAGAGAATCGGAGTCACAGCCAATAAATGGATTGCACATGACTTCATTGGCCACCATCTTTGATGAAAAACAAAGGACAAGTGCGGGCTAAACGCGCTGCGCGCGGCTCTCAGCCAATGATAGCCTTTCACGCGTGTACGTTTCATCAACGATGGCGGCCAATGCAAGGGGTCTATAGCAATCAATGAATTATGTCCCCTTAGCAGAAGTCAGAAGTCTTCGATTCAGGCATCGCAAACCGGAGGTTTGCGGGTTGTTCAAGCAGCAGAATACGACCATTGCAAAATATTGATGCTCTAAAGCCTGCTTTGGTTTTAAATACAGCCTCGTTTTCGTAGTAAGATACTAATGCCAACAAAATGATGGCGACACATGACAGAGAGTTACAGAGACGTTCAAACAAACAACAAAGAGGCCATGATACAGTCATTGTTTGAATCGTTGAAGACCCAAAACAGCCCCTGAGGAACAAGACACTGCCTTTCCACATCAAACATACACGTTGGTTTATAAACTGTAGTAAAATGAATGCACCGATTCTCACAGTTACTGATTCTACAGCATTTCAACAGTTGTTGTCCCTGAATCATAATATACGCAATTTTAAATTTACTTCCCCACGAAATCCTGACTTCTCTGTCGATGAGGATTAATAGGATCGCATTTATTCCATTTGATGGAGAAAGCTTACAGAGAAGGTCAACCTGAGTGTCCACACGCAAAACGAGTTCTACCCAGTTCGACTGAATAATTAATTTCGGTTGATTGTAGCCAATGATCCACTCCAAATCCACTTCCAGTGTTTCCATCCTAAACAGGCTTTGATAAAAGCAAGCGTTATACGGACATTTACTCTCTTTTTTTCAACGGCATGGAAGAAAGATGGAGAGATATTTCATTGTCCGCATAGTACTGGTTGACCCATCATACTCATATAGTCTGTTCAAACACGATTCAAAAGGTCATCACTGAATCTCTCAGTGTGTTTTCTCAAAATAATGACGACCCACAAAATCACAATCGCAAATCACTCTTTCAAGCACCTTTTGGACAAGAACTTCTAAAGACACCGATGCCCCCCCCCCCCAACACACACACCTCTTCAAGTATCATGACGCATCTACAACATTCTTTCTGTTGGTCCACTTGTCCTCGGGGCAAATCCCAAGTTCAAGTACCCTTTTCTAATACCGGTCCCCTACAATCATCCGTTGAAGATACAGCCAATACTCGGCTTCAGAAATCTTTGGTTTGATTGGTTGGGTGTTTTGCATAAACAGGACGCAACACGCGCGGGTGTACTATCGAAGAGGCTGGTGTTCACACAATCATTTAACTCCTCAACATATTCGTGGCGACACCAACGAAAAGGTCAAAGGTATATCGCCAGAGATTTCGGCAAAAAAGACCGGCTGGTATCTTTGGCCTCGAGCTAGATTCGCCAGACACTCCAGCAAGCCGTTAGAAAGAGACGCGTTGGTCTAGTGTTTTTATGGCTGGATTTTTTGCAACTCCGATCCTTGTGATGGTGACGTTTTTTGGTAACAAGCCCAATGGCTCGGGACATGCTCGGGATAAGTCATTCACGAGATTAACAACTTATCCACACTAACAGGTTTAAACCTGCCACTTCAATCAGCTTAGCGGGATCGTAATGCCACTGGTACGTGTGAGGTAAAGCGTTAATCGACCGGGAGTTTACTCGCATTCCAATGTACTCTTCCCATGTACTTGGATTTGTAATGTAAACTGACGCCTGGGGTAGGGACATGTTGCATTTACTTGTAAACACTTTTTTTACCGGCAGTATTAGCCCAATGGTCTTATATTTAAGAGGTGGGTAGTACATTTCTTGTTCATTCTTTTTTTCAAGTAGAACTTCGAATGAGTATTTGATTTTGTATTGATGTGATGTAAATTCAAAACCATGTTAACATAAAAAATTATATAAATATGTATTTATTCCCTTTAATTTGTTACAAGAATTCAATAGCCTGAAGTTTGGTTGTGTTTAATTTTATAACTTTTCAACCAATCGCGAATGCGGATTCGAGCATAGAGCAAGGATTCGAAGGAGCGATTACTTTGCGATTATCGTCAGTAATTTTTGACAACACACACTTTTGGCACTGGACTTGAAGCATATTAATATGTCCTTTAGTGATTGGACATACCATTGGAAATCTACAGCTATTAATAGTGTCAGAAAAGTTTAGCTGCAAAATGAAGGCCTAGCCAAAGCCTATAAGCATTGGTGTCCAAAAGTGCCATCAACCCATACGCCCTCTTGTGACCCTGAATTTCACGCCCTCTTGTGACCATGAATTTCACCCACGCATTTGACGACCGACCAACCACTGCGACCCCTCGGGTCAAACTGGCCGGTCCAGGGGTCATCCTGGCATTTAAACAATGTGGACTTCTAAGAATGACAGGTGTCTTGTGACCGATATTTCCTGTCGATTCATCAGAAAACGTTACCTTTGACATAATTTGTCCTTTAATGAAATGGACATGCCATGAGAAATCTACAATCATGTCAGAAAGGTTTAACTGCAAATTGTCGAATTTAATAGTCATTAAGATTTTAACTGCCTTTTCATTTTGTCCTTAGATTTAATGACAACCTAGCTTGATAAAAAACAAGAAATGGTGTGTGAGAACATTGCTAAATGCCTTCTATGACCCTATCACCTTCGGCCACGTTGTGACAATAAACCACAACGAGGGCAAAATTGAAAGATAATGCACTTTTGAGAAATGTGTTTGAGGACAATGGTCCCCTTCTCA
>CM021547.1:9749029-9763479 GCA_010994315.2 Pisaster ochraceus | reverse complement strand
TTACTTAAGGGTAGAGTTCTACCCTGAAAAAGAAATTATGTAATTTTTATCTGAAGGCTTGCATGTTATAAAGATGGTAATTGGCGGTAAACAACTCGCAGAATTATTTTGTCCGGAATGATAAGAAATCTATTAAAGTATAAATCTCCAAAACTCACTTCGAAGCAAATTTCCGAGATTCAAATTTCCGTGGTGCCCTTTTGTGAATGCTGCAGCCAGAGATGTGGTTGGTACCCGCGTCACCTCGCTAAATGTGGTAATGAAACTACAGTGACGGGTTTTTTTAACTGTGTTTTTTCAACAAGTAGAAACGGTGTTCAACTGAAAGTTCCACAGGTGCTTATATTTTATCAGTAATTTACAATTTGGCCGATAAATCAGCAATACTTTGACAAAAACCATTCTATGACCCTATGTTTAAACAATAGACAATGAAATAGAAAAATACATGTACACAAATCGACAGATAATTCGACTAGCACAAACAGACCGGATGGTAGACACAACTATTTTTACAGTCTAGTTGTTCAATGTGTTATTTAAAAACTTGATGACAGGAGTTAATGTATACTTTTAAAAGCAATTATGTCCGTCCTTTATTTTTGTTTTGTTTATTTGTTTCAATTTTTTCTTGCAGCTGAGTGACCTGGAAGACGGATTAGCCATTGCCCAATCACAGCCTGACAAGTAAGACGTTCTTATTCTACCTGCCAACATCTTTGACATGTCCCCTGTATTCATTAGCATTGTAACGGATACTAATTTTAACTGTATGGAAAAGCACCAGACTATTTTTCCCCTTCTCGCCTCATTTTGGTTACATTGGTTTGAATGGATGAAAGCCAAGATGGCGCCCTTGATGATAATAGTAATACTGTACATTTCAACTGTGAAATTTTGTCTTACTTTTTCTACCCCCCCCCTCTTCTTTTTTTTATGTCGTAGGTCTGCAGCATATGAAGAACATGTAAAGCGTTTGACTAAAGATCTTGAGATGTTTAAAAGTCAGCTGAGAATGGCCGAAGAGAAAGCTTCGAGACCCTCACCACTTCTCCTACAACTGCAGAAGGAAATGGCGGAGATGAAGGTACTTAAAGAAGTAGCATTTGAAACTTACCCTGTACATCAGTAGGATTTGAAACTGTGCATGGTGGAGATACAATCTAGTAAGGTTTGGGGTAACACCATGTATATTAGTAGGATTTAAAACTGCATTGTGGAGATACGCCCGAAGGACAAAGCAACTAAAGTATCTTGCTCAAGGACGCGGGCATTGTGACCAGCAAGGCTGGGACTAACACGAAGGGAAAAATGCATATGTGAAAGCTTACAGTTTTATCCATGACTTTTTTGTAGGCACAGCATCGGATACAAGTGGAAGCAGAACAGCTGAAGGCCAAGGAGTCCAGAGAGATCTTGAAGCAACTCCGAGAAGCTGAAGAAGAGAGGGTCGCTACTCTGGAGAGTAAACTCGCCGAGTTGTCGGAGGTCGTCGGAAGTTATGACCGAGTCAAGCAACAAGATCAGCAAGCTATTCAGTATGTTGGTTTAAAATTTACTTTGAATTCTCAAGACCGAGGGGAGACCCAGGCCCCTTACCCCAGTTCTGTATTTTTGGTGATGCAGAGAGTCTGTAAATCCTCTGTAATGTAACAGCCAGGAGGTTCTGGGAGCTTCCTCCTCTAGACCAAGGGGAGACCCAGGCCCACTAACTACCCTAGTTCTTTATCCATTATGGTTGTGAGATTCCCTTCAAATGTTATGCCCAAGAAAATCGAAGGAAAACTTGCAAATAAATAAATACATTTATTACGATTTATTGTTGTTACTTGCAGACGGTTAAAAGAGCGTATCGTCCAACTCGATCTTGAAAACACAGCCCTTGCCAAAGCGGTGAACAAATCTCAGAGCAACCAATCAGAAGAGATCATCAACCCAGATGCTACGGTTTCCGAACTGACAGAGAAAATCATGAACTTGAAGGGACTTTTGAAGCTGGCCAATCAGAAGTCAGAAAAACCTGTCGACATAGACGGTGAGGCCAGGTCTGAATTGGCAGCTACAGCTGCGGCTACGGCTGAATTGCCGCATCATCATGCATTGAAGTATAGGACAACCTTAGCAACACTCTTAGCACCAGTCATAGCCGCTGCTATAGCCACAAATTCGGTTACGGCTTAAGGAAAATCATCACTGCTGTAATCCGATAGTGTTTGTAAGAAAGTATGTTACCTAACCCTCTTTATCTTTAATCTCCATAGATTTGTGTAACATTGAAGACCACGCAAGTCTAGAGGTCCACCCTAACCATAGGTCATGTCAGCAGGAGTTGAAACAATTGAAGGATGAGTTTGAGCGATACAAGCTCAGAGCGCAGGGAGTCTTAAAGAACAAAACAGTCAAGGTTGGTCTTGTTCTCTGCGTGCTTAATATAGATATTGTTGTAAGGTTTAAATGGCATCAGTCTTCATTTTAAAAACTGGGAGCAAGTTTCTATTGGAGTCCAGCACTAAAGTTATTTATGGTAAGGAAGAGGGGGTGTGAGTGCAGGCGACTAAAGTTGCCTAGGGTAAGGAAGAGGGGGTATGAGTGCAGTTGACTATGTTCAGAAAAAAAGTTCATTTTACTATCTTCAGCCACTATCCTTGATTTTATACCAGTTAATATTTGTAATTGATAAAACGGGTCAAATAAGCCATAGTTTATTGTTGAGAGTTTTCGTTGACTTATGTCTGACCATTTTTCTCTTGTAGGATACATCAAGTAATAAGGAGATAGAGGCATTGCAGACCCAGGTCACTGAGATGAGAGAACGCATCTCAATTTTACGACAACAACTCGACGATGAAGAGGCCAACCACAAACAAACAGTAAATTTATGTAAATTTTTCCAGGAAACTTGATGGATTGAATAAGTTTACTCTTCCAAAGCAACTGTCTAATTAAAGTTTTGTTCTCTCTATTCTTTAGGTGACTAATTATGAGGAGAAGATTTTCAAATTGAAAGAGCAACATCGCACAGCCTTAAGTCAAGCAGAGTCGGAGTATAAGGTATTTTGTGTTAATTAATTGATAAATCAATATAACAGGGACATTGGTTCTTAGTAACCCAATGAAGTTTCTTTTTAGATTTTCTTTTTGCCGCTGTGCTTGTCATGTTTTGCGTTTAAACCAATTTGTGAAACTTTTCTCGTGATGTTTTTTCCAAATAGTAAAATAGTAGCAGGAAAACAGCATCCCCCTTAAAAAAAGGATGGACTCTCATAGCATTTGCACCAAATCCACAACTAATGTTATTCTTTATTTTCAGAAAGAAAAACAATTCTTGAATGACCTTCTTCTTTTTTTTATCAAACCAAAAATTGTCTTTCTGGTTTTGCTCTTGAATGTCATGATAAATATTTTCAGGGCTTTGAAAAAAAGGACCCCCTAGATTACAATATGTTATCATTGTGACTTAATAGTGTTTTTCTGGGGTTTTGTGTGTGTGACTACAGCATAGAGCAGCCGATATGGAACAGCAGATCCACAGGCAACGAGACAGAACAATGGCGTTGCTCGCTGAGAAAGCGCAGGAGATTGACTTGCTACGACAACAACTCAACAACAGATTCGGCACAACCACCATGGAGAGGTATGCATGGGCCCAAGTTCATAAAGTTCTCCAGGCATTTGGGGCTTGAAATGGGGTATGGTGCACCCTCCCCCCCTGCTAAGCAAAAATAAGCAGGATACCAGTCACAGATGGTACATGTGACTTAGTATACTGGCTGCTAACCTTATTCTGGTAAGCGTAGTATTGGTGTGCTTAGCTAACATTTTATTAAGTGCCCAGAATTGAGACCGGTGCTCCATGATATGATGCTATATCAAAGTACATTTCCCATTTGGGTCTGGGAACTTGACAAACATGAACACATTTTGTAAATTCTTTTAATTTTTTTTTAGTGACTACAGTATATCCCGACAATCTTCAAGTGACGTCTTCACAGAGGATGACGACAAGCCCAGGTCCGAAGCTGAGGAAACAGTCTCACAACTCCAGGTTTCCATGGTAAAATAATCTGTCTAGTAAATTAACTTCAATCATTAATAGTACACTCTTACTCCTGAAGTACATCACTGGGTTTTTTTCAGAACCACCACAACTCATAGATAACAATCTTTCACTTTACTAGAAGTTCGTTCTTGACTTACACCCTGTCCATACAGGCGCTCCAGAGTAGCATCAAACCAAATAGGTTAGGAGCGACTCTAGGTCGATCCAAATAAATTTTGGTTTCAGACAGGCGAATATAACATAACATTTACATTAGGTTCGGCTCATGACAAGACCGACGTCTGAAACTAAGAGGCTCCAGAGTCGTTCCGAAGGACTGCAACAGTTAATCTTCGACTTCCAGCGCATCCAGTTGCTCCTATCTGTTTCAGATGTTAAACTGTTCATGTACTTAATTCAATCATTTGGTTCGGCGCGACTCTTAGAGTGCCTGTCTGAACCGGGTGTTACAGTTTAAGAGAAACTACATTCTTAAGAAATAAGTTGTTCTTGGACAAGTTTTCATTTTCTAGAATGTCTCATAACTTTTTTAGTTACGCGTCTTGAAATGAAGATTCACATTTATAAGATGGAGTTTTAAAATTTGCTTGATCGAGAGAACTTTTAGAAGGAAAAACAATCAAACAATCATCTTTCTGTTGATAGAATGTTTCATGACAGCCAACTAATTCTTCTTGGAAAATCTTTGTCCAGGGGACAGTGGATAATGTGAAGTTAACTGCTCTGCGTTGTTGTAACTTGTCTTGGTCTACAGGTTCAGAGCAGTAACCCGTCCTTGCTCCACTTTGCTGAGGAGCGCGCCCGGCGGGAAGTTGAGCTCTCAACGATAAAGAAACAGAAACAGCAGGTAGAGGGCGCTCTGCGGCAGCTTCAGGAGAAGCACGCAATGGCCATGCAGCTTCATGAGGAGCAGTTGGACGAGCTGAGAGACGAGGCCGAAAGATGGAAAAGAAACAGGTGCTGTCTTTAGTCTTTTAATGCTAGTTTGCCTCAAACAAGACTGAAAGCCATCCTTAGTAAGGGGCTACAAGAAGAAAACATTTAAGATGAACATAACTCAGTGAAGCTGAAGATAGGAATTGATATTCCTCTTAAAACAGTCTAGATTGTAGGATGGAAGAAAACATGCACCAGGCAAGGAGTTCCAAAGAGTTGCAGTACGTGGAATAAAGCTGTTGGAATGGCTTGTTGTTCTACATCTCAGGAAAATAAGAGTGTATGGGTGAGAAGAAGCAAAAACCCTGGTTTCACGCTCAAACATCCTGATAGGAGGAACCAGGTCGGGCACACTGGTGGCAACCATTCACCAACAAGATTAACAAAACGCTTCTGCACTCTATCAATAAAGATAAATCACAGGCAGAAGCTCCAGCCCAATGTGACAACAATACTCCATTAGGGGAGGTATGGTTGTCTTGTACAGGTAGAGAGTAGCATCAGGAGGTACAAGTACTTCCGAGCTCGATAAAAACAACCAACTCGCATGAAAGCACTCTTTGCAATGCCTGAGATATACATCTCCCAACTGGCATTAGTGGAGATGTCAAGTCCAAAGTGATCAAACAAAGGTCCAGGGGAGAAGGCAAACTGTCAGAAAGAAAGGGAAAAACAGCAGGACTCTTAATACCAGCAGCCAGCACAACGGCACTTAGAAACCCAAGAGCAAACCTTGACATTTGAGAAGTTGAATTAAATTTTGTATTGTGAAATTGATTGGTCAATTTTCTTGCTTGGGGCGGGATTGCCAGTCCGATGTTTTAATTACAAGGTTGTAAGCCGTTTACCTATTCAGTTTCTACTTCAGATACTCTGCAAATGTTACTTTGAACTATCATTATTGTTTGCATATTTTTGCGCCTAATACAGGTCTAGGGAAGGAACAAACTTGGAATACTTGAAGAACGTCGTACTGTGTTACCTTCAGACCGATAGTCACTCCAGTAGACAGCAGATGTTCAATGCCATATCAACCATCTTGCAGTTTACACGAAGAGAGGTAAAACAACTTCCCCACATCAGTGAACCCACAGCCCTCACAAAAAAAGTATATTTTGGCAAAAAAAATGGCATTGAATGACAGTAAGAGGGTCGACTGTGTACTGTGTAGATGCATTCACCACATTGTATCATATTGCAGGCTATCGTAGTTTATCCATCATTCAAAACTACAGCAAATGATATTGACTGGTCAGACAGTAGGAGGGTTGACTGTGTACTGTGGTATTTATCACACTATCATATTGCAGGCTGGCATAGTTTATCTTTCATTCAAAACCACAGGCAATGATCAGACAGTTGGAGTGATACAAGAATTATCAAAGATAAAAGAATAATATTTGTTTTTGTTTTACTTGTCTTTTTACAGAAAGAAGGCGTTCTGAAGAAACAAGGCGCATCCTGGTGGGGATACGGTACGACATAACCCTCAAAATTATAATTCATCTTAAATATATTAATATATTTTTTATATCGTATTAATAATGGTAAAAGTCCCCTATGATACCAAAAACTAAATTTGGGGGCGTGTTTATGTTGAACTTTTGCCAAGCCATCCTTTAGTAGAAAAATGTTGTATCACTAAAAATATAACCTGGTCTCTTATCATTAAACGGCATAAATGTGACCCTTATGCCAAAATGAGGCACAACACAGAAAAAGGTGAAATGACAGTTTTAAGTTTTGGCACCGAGAGCCACTGTTCTGGCAAAGGGCTTTTCTTTTCTTTTTTATTCCAACAAATATTTGGAATGAAGGTTTTGCTGTAACACAACAAAGTTTACTGTAAAAAAAGGTGTGCTGTTAGAAATCCTCCTTTAATCATAACATTAGCATTCCATGAACTTGAATTTTGAACTTGAGTTTAGTAAACTACATAGTCTTGGTTCCAAAACTTACGCACCGAAATGGATCAATTGCAACAATAGAGGACGTCACTATCCTTGGTTCTCACTGAAATGGACCAATTCCAACAACAGAGGGCGTCACTACTCTTGGTTCGATTTCTAGCTTCAGTGAAGCAGACAGTTGTCAGCCGGGATGAGTTCAAGAACGAAAAGCACGCCCTCTGACGGGTTATCACATTGCGAGTATGAAATAGTAACGCTTTGGACCAAGACTAAGCACTACACAGCTCAGCTACTTAATTCCCTCACTGTTTAACAGGCATAGTACACCTTGTAAGATGCTCAGCTGATTTCCTTGTTTTCGGTTTCTCAGCTGTCATTTAAAATATTGAAAAACACACTACAGAATTTTTCTGTGCAAACTGCAGTTGCATGCATGTGTTAAACATTATTTCACCTTTTTCAAACTAACTTGGATTGGTTGGGGTGAAGGGGGAGGGGTCACTGAGCTTACACTCTTTCTGTAGACAGTTTCTCTTTGAAAAAGTCTTTTAAAATCGTATTTTTGAAAGTGTACTCTGTATTACCCCAATTCCAGTTGTAGGTTAATACATGATGTCTAGGTATAAAACAGTATAAACAAAATGCATGTTTCGGGAGTTGGAAATTGAATTTTAATTTTTGGGGGACATTTTCTTTTACGGTGTCTTCCTGTTTTTATTATACACATTATTTTAATCACATTATTAAATACTTTTGTTGATTATAACGATGAAGGTGAAGGTTTTAAGACAAGGTTAGGTATGGCCTGGTCATTATATTTTTAAACACAGGTAATTTGATTCAGTCTGAAACTTCATAGAATATAAAGTTTTAAAATAGTTAATGGCTTAACGTTTCGACCCTAGCCGATTCTTTTCCAAAGGCTACAATAACAACAGACAAAGCACACAGACAAAGCAAGGGGTAAACAATGATTATAAAGTTCATACCAGTACCACTTTCCAGTGAAATAGTTCCTTCTCAAACACTAAAAGCATATTACTTGTTAACAGCCTGACTTTCCGACCCTAGCAGAGTCTTTCTCAAAGGCTAAAATGACAACACAACACACACAAACAATTAGAATTGTTACAGAAGCAGTTGAGTAGAAAGAAGTGGAGAGGGAGAAGCAGCATGCAGTCAAGATACTGTCGAGGTGGAGGAAATGGCATTATAAGACCGTCCAAATATCCATTGCTTAATTTGATTGCCGCTATCAAAATAAGCCTGACATGAGCGTGCACAAAATCCCTCACATTTTGTTTATTTAATTTTCACTGAAAAATGACTAGTTTGATGAAATTTTCACAGGTTTATTGAAAACTAGAGGATTGGAATGAATGTACTATTCCATAAACCATTGATGTACTATCCCTTTATGGTATGTTTCTTGAAAATTAGAGGATTGATGGAAGAGTACATTCATTCCAATCATTGGAATGAATATACTCTTCTAGAAACCAATGATGTACCTTCCCTTTATGATATGTTTCTTGATAACTAGAGGATTGGAATGAATGTACTCTTCCAACAATCAAAGATGTACCATCCCTTTATGATATGTTTCTTGATAACCAGAGGATTGGAATGATGGACTTTTCCAAAAACCAACGATGTACCATCCCTTTATGATATGTTTCTTGATAACTAGAGGATTGGAATGAACGTACTCTTCCAAAAACCAACAATGTACCATCCCTTTCTGATATGTTTCTTGATAACTAGAGGATTGGAATGAATGAACTCTTCCAAAAACCAACGATGTACCATCCCTTTATGATATGTTTCTTGATAACTAGAGGATTGGAATGAATGAACTCTTCCAAAACAAAAATGTACATGTACTTTGTCATTAATGGTGCTATGAAGTTGCTTTCTTTAATGAGAGATTTTTTGCATCAAATTCTTACCAGTCAAAATGCTATGGCATCTATATTATTTTTGACTGGTACTCTGCATATTTCTGCTTAGCAATGTTATATCTGGTTAACAGCTCTGTAAAATTGGGACATAGGGCAGGTGGTGAAGAGAGGACAGGGGATGTGGGATTCTGGTTAATTTACTTTTTATCAAATTGATTGAAACAATGAGGAAACAAATAAATACATTTAAAAACTTTACCAACAGTTCTTGTGTTTAAAGTTTGTTTTTATTTGTGTTTTTATGTTTTTGTCTAAAGCCGGTTTTTACTTCACGCGAAAGTGAATACAAAACGATTTACGTGATGCAGATAATCCAATGCGTGCTGTTTTTCCAATTGTGACGCAAGAAAAATTGGTTCGCTTGGACAATTCGCATGAAGTATGAACCCGGATTAACACTACATATAAATCCACCCATGACACTGCAGCCCCTATGCACGTATGTATTGACTGTTTTATGATAAATGTTTCCTTAGCATTCCGCTCACAATTTAAGACAAGAAACATTTAACCCGGTTGGGTGTCGGTCCATTTTCAAATTGTTTCATCTTTTGAAATGTAATGTTAGAGAAATAGAAATACATAGCTTGGATAAAAAAAAAAACATTTTTAAAATTTAACCATTCTGTATATTGAATGTTCTATAAGAAAACTTGTGTAATAATTCAATACTTTTAAACGCGGCATCTGATTGGGCTTTGAATATTTACTTTACATCCAATTCTGATGTAGCTTTAAAGTATCAATATATTTAAACTGTGAAAGATATCCAGCCAAAATACCATATCAAATGTACCATCAGCAGGCATGGTCTTCTTCCTACTTAAGTCTGTTTTCTGATTTGTTTGCCCTCAGAAAAATCAGCAAAATTGTGATTAAATGGCCTGAAGTGTAAAAACCTTTACATGTATACATGTAGGTCAGCCTTTGTACTCTATAAAATTGTACTTTTTTCCAAGAGCCAAGTATCATGCAAGCATCAGGTGACTGGTAGCCTGGGCATTTTTTGCCTTCAGTTAAATCTGTTGGGCATTATTTTCTGCTGACGCAGCTCTATGAAATTGGGACCAGTGAACTTGAGTTCCGTGCACAAGTACGGCGCATTAGACTGCTTGGCCAAGAAACTCTATTGGGAGGGTGGGGGAGGAACATAAGTACCCATTGCAAGCCAACGTCTTGGCAGCAAAACTTGAACAGTCAGTTGGTCAAAACGGAAGTCAATGAGTCAAATTGTTCATGATATGTTCAAGAAAACACTATTGAAGATCAAGCACATGTCAAATTGACAAACTGAAGAAAAACACTAATTTTTCTTTAGACTACAAATAGCTTTTAATTGTCCCTCCAATGGTTTGACTTGGTTCAGCTAGGGAAGGGTATGTACTTATTTACAGTTAGCTATTTACAAGTAGGCCTATTTACAGAGAAGATAAAAGTGTGAGTGGGGCACACACGGAGCAAGACTGTCACCAGAGGGCGCTAGAAGTATGCAGGATTACATCGAGACAACCATTGGGTTCAGTCCAACCCTAACCCTAGAGTGTAAATCACAAGGTTGTCGGAACAATAGGGGTTTCGGAATGTAGAGCAGTTACCATTGAAGTGTACATATTATATTTCTGTTGTTTACCATAATCGATTATGCACGACTAATCAAGTTTCAAGCATAAAAAAGATAAACATATTTCTCTCTCAATAAAAAAGCTAAAAAGGCATCTGGCTTTTTGCATATTCATGAGAGTGATGGGCGCCCTCAACCCTAAGATGCAGCTAGTCTTCATTCAAAACGTCAAATGGCCTTAGCATTGGGATGCAGTGGTTTTATCCTTACATTTCTGGACAGACCGAGCCTTATGTGCTGGTTGGGGGAGACTAGTTTGACTCCGCCCAGCGGGTTGGAATCATTTGAACCTGTAAAAGACAAAAGAATGTAGAAAAAAGATTAGGAGATTTTCAGTGAGAATTCGTTTTGGGAAATGTATAAGAGATACACAAATTGTGTCTTGATAGAGTAATGCTTCCTTTATTTTGTGGTAAGCAGAGCCATGAAATTGGAATTCTGTGTCATTACTTGTTTATTTATTTATTTATTTATTTATCTATTCTTTGCCCTGGGCGAGCCTTTCAGAATGGAATACTATTTATCAAAGGTTTCTAGCAATATACAAGTTCATTTTAATATAAACAACTATCAGCTCCAATAAAAACACTATTCAACAAGACATATAAGGTAATGATAACTAAACACATTCAATTAAGGAAAAACATCCTTTCTATTTTTTTCATCCTTTTGGAGACACAGTGGTTAACAATCCCCATAGTTTTTGTACACAAAATTCCTTGTGGAGCACCCCAGTCTTTAGAATTCTCTTTTAAAGATCTTTTATTTTCCCTTTTCTGTTTTTTTCTCGGTCTCCATAAGGTAGCGAATACAAAAACACAAGTCACATATACAAGACACAGACATTAAACCAGGACCGCCCAGTAACACCAGCGGATGTATCAAAGAAAAATACTAATAATGACCACAAAGACACAAAAAAAGTTAACGGATTGACGTTTCGACCCTAGCAGAGTCTTTCTAAAAGCCTTAATGACCAATAGTTAAAATTGTAATCTTCTCAACAAACATTTAAATCTAGCAAGGGTGGGTGGCAAAGGGTGTTGACAATTATCAGGGCCCAAGTTCATAGAGCTGTTCAAGCAGAAAATATTGCTTAAAATGTATTTTCTGCTGAGCAGAAATGAGCAGGCTACCAGTCACAAATTGCACACGTGACATGGTAGTTTGGCTAGTAACCTTATTCTGGTAAGCGTAATTTTGTTGTGCTTATCTACTTTATCTTTATGCTTACCAACTGATCTTTAGCACACTTTCTATTTCATAAACACTGCTAACTATAAGCAAAGCATGCTAACTTGCCGGCAGTTTTTGTAAGCAGTTGAGTGACGCAACAATGCGAATCAACGCACACACACACTGTCCGGTATAAAAAGTTTTATGAAAGTGAGCCCCGAGTGTTAATGAGCTAAATCCTTCAGTCTAAAATTCACGATTACCCGAGTCTGATTTGATGTCAATTTTTATTCCTGAATAAATAATACTTATAGTAATACTCACTAGATGGTGAGGACCAAGTCGTTCGTTTGATGGGTAGCGGGGATGGGAGGGATGCCCGTTGGTTTGCTTGCTTGTTCCCTCCAGAGCTCCCAGGTGGTGTGAAGCCCCTCACTGGACCAGTAGCCTGGGGGCGTCTTGCTAGGGGTGTGACTGGGGTCGATGGTTTATCTATCTTACCTAGAAGGAGAAAAAAGAGCAGAATAGAATGTCATTGTTGAAGGAGCCAACATGGCAGGACTCCACTGAAGAATAGTGTAGCAGATTCTCATTGCTGACACACTTGTTCTTTTGTCAAGTGCCAGAAACATTGAGGCAAACCCCTTCTCTCATCGACAAGTGTACTAAGTTCTTTCACAGGGACCTACGGCTTTACGTCTCATCCAAAAAAACAGGGCAATAATGGTTAAAAGTGTCTTGCTTAATGACACAAGTGTCACGACAGGGTCTAGAACCAACACTCTGCTGATCAGAAACACCAGAGATTGAGTCCGGTGCTCTTGACCGCTCGGCCATGACACGCCACAATGAAATGACAAGTTAGCTGGTCCAGCTGGCCTTGTCAAAGCAACCCCACATTTACATTACTCTCATAGAGGTGCCCTTTACAGGGCTTTAATTTGACACTGGACCACCGGCCCGAGGCCAGTGATTTTAGCCTCGGGCCAGTAAACTCATGACCTAACAAGTCTGGCAGTCTTGTGTTTTTCAATTGAATAATAGCCACTGTGTAATATTTTTAACAGAAAGAAATAATGTTCAAATGTTGACCTTGAGTCTGGTATTTATACAAGTCTGTTCAGTATCAAAATATACTAACTCATAAGACAAATTGGATACATCTTCTCTTTGTGCTTGTTCAAACAAACAGAATTTACTGTACATGTTAAACTGTGTAGAAAGCTCTTTCTCATGAAGATTTCCGTCTTACAAACATTTTTAGCTACAAGCCCTGCGGTCTTGTGGAATTTTACCCCAAATTCGAGCCCTGCTTTACTAAGGAAAGAACTGCATTGCCCTTGAAAAAAAACAAAGTACAAGGCCCCGAGTTTGCAGGCCCAGAAACTCTCCAACTCCACACAGCTCCATCCTCAGCAACTTACTTGTGATGGTCGCTCGTTTAGGTGTTGGTTTTGGTTTGTCGTCTCCAGCAGTCCTCTTCTTGACTCCTGCAACCCTCCTGCTCCTCTCTGTGGACTTAGGGCTCTTTCCTTTGCCCTTGGCTGCTGGTTTTGTTTTTTTCTTTGAACCAGTGAATTCTTCGTAATCACTGTCGGGGTCGTCACTATCTGATTCGTCAGAACTAGCTGCCTCGCAGTCTAGTATGCAAATACAAATTTACATAATTGAATGTTAATGACCATCATGACTTTCTGTTCATGCGCATAATTAAACAACTTTTTCAAGCCTACACCTAAAAGAAAAGTAAATTGTTTAAAAAGGAATGAAATATTTTAGGTCTTTTACAAAGATTTCAGAGCCAGTAAAAGTTCTGAGTAATCAAACCTTTGGTCTAGTGGAGGTTTTTGGGAAACTTGAGCCCTGGTGCAAGAGTAATTTTCTGCAAAGTTGTTTTTCTACAAAGCAAACTTGCATAATGTTCAAACTTGTTTAGTTTTCAAACTTGTTATCGTACCAACTTTAAATTCTGCATCGTCTCTCTCCTCGCTCTCTTCACTAGCCATTTTCCGTTGCTTAGCAACAGCCACCTTGGCTGCTTTCCTCTTCCGCCTTCCTCCTGCAACCTCATCCTCATCCAGAGATTCTACCAAAACAATCTCATCGTTAGGCTCTAAGAAGGAGGGTGGCGGCTTGGTTGTCTTGACAACTATGTTTTCTTTGTTGTCGGTGATGTCACTGGTTGAATCACTGGCTGATGAGTTTTCTGTCTTTGGTGCTATTAAAAAGAAAACAATTAAGAGGTTTTGGTCAAAACTTTTGAAATTCCTGTCAATTCTCTCTTGGAATCATTTTCCTGCGATTTATTATTATTACTATTATTATTATTAAGTCGCCATTTGGTGCAAAGCTACACCCAAGGGAACTACCTGTTAAGTGTATTTGAGCTTCAATGTCCTTCGTCTTGCCGGATGGCAGATGGTTTGAGGGCACCTCATTCTGCTGTGATCCTTCCGAGTCATGCATTGATAGCTCAAGAGCAAGTTGCATCTCGCGGTCAAAGGCTTTCTCATCAGGGTAGATTCTAAGATGAGAAGACGGAAGGAGAAATAGATGTAAGCGGGCGGGGTGTTAGTTGACAATCTTTGTAGGAGGACAGCCTTGTAGAGGTGCTGGTCACCTGTTCCTTCTTGGCCACTCACTGGCTTGGAATACAATTTTTTATATTTTAAGAGAAAAATGGCCGCAGAAAACAACATATGCTGCTATAATGCAATCCTTTGGCAGTGAACAGATCCGAAATGCCACCAAAACAGCTTTAGAGTGCCAAATGTTTGTGTACAAAA
>CM021547.1:9700723-9716961 GCA_010994315.2 Pisaster ochraceus | reverse complement strand
ACAAGCGAATGGTTTCTCTCCTGTGTGAGTTCTTTGATGTCTTTTCAAGTCACCTCTTAATGTAGTTTTTGCACATTCCTTGTTGGTACTACCCAGTGCACATCCATTGTCACATACAGAATTGCGTTTAGGGCATTGTTTTCTTTTCTTCAAATCACATGTTTTACTTTTTCTGCTCTTGTGATTTATGCTGGTATTCCTTGAACCCTCATCGTCTTTTTCGCTAGGTAGTTGAGATTTGCTCTTTCCTAGTTCCCTTTTGAAGTCAACATGTCCCAGTTGTTGCGATGAATTGTTACAAGATTTAAGCCCTTTTCTTAAATTGCTACATGCAATTTTCTCACAATCTTTGTTGATGTGCATTAATTCATGAACTTTCAAGGTATTCATTAAGCTGAATTTTTTGCTACACTGTTGCAATTCAGTTACATTTGAGTTTATTTTCATGTGTTTTGTATTTGTATTTCGGCCAAATGGTACTTTCATGCTTCTGAAAGAACTCTGTATTTGAGAAGCAACTTTGCGATTACATGCAGTGATGTTAAAAGAGTGTTTCATAGACTTCAAGTAGTTGTACCACTCAGTAGATGATCCATGGGTGTGCTTCATGTGCCCAGCTAGATACTGAAAATCTGTGAAGATCTTGTCACATCGAGTACATGGGTGCAGGTCATCTGTATAAAAGAAAACAGGGTTTATTTAATCATGGTACAGAGTTAAATAACTATATTTCTTTCTTTTTTCCCTTCTTCCTCATCTTCTTTTATCTTCTTCTTTTTAAGATATCTAGAACTCTTGGATATGAATTTAGATGAAATAATACTATCACTCATCGATTCCTTTTTTGAAGTACATTACAATGTTAAGTGCACTACTGAGAATTTATAGGCAACATTGAAAGCAAATGAACTTGCAAAAAAAATTCTTCTTCTGAGCTTGTAATCTCAGAACATTCGCCAAAGTACACATTTTTTCTCTAGTCAATTATTTTTAAACCATTAAGATTTAGGCCAATTGAAAAATTTTAACTTGTCAATTTTAGCTTTCTTTTTGGAAGTTACCAGAGGAAATTCTGGCAGTTTTGTAAACAAGAGACAGCAACCCAAGTTTCCGAGCAATTTAAACAAATTTATCCTGCCCTTTTTAGGGTCTTTAAATACAAAATACAAGCTAACTTTATTTTACTGGGCTTTGCCCCATCCAGGCTGTTTTTCAAAATGTTATCAGCTTTTATTAAAGAAGTTGCAACTAAAACAATATTTTTAATACAAAAGATGTTTTTAGGGAAAGGTTTTGTTAACCATATATTGGGGAACATTTCACACTTACTTTTGGCACAATGTTTATCATCGCTGTCTTTCATCACAATCCCAAGCTCAGAAGCATACTCTTCACCATAGAAAACTAGTAACTCTTGACCCGGTGAGATCGCCTTGAAACTTCTATAGTAGATCTGGCTACAGTACTGGTAGGCAACAAGGTTCTGTTCTGCCTCATTACAAGCACAGTTCACGTACCGCATCCAGTTTCCTTTGCTGGGATTTTTGCCATCAATGTAATGGCTTTTGCCATTGTGATCAAAGATCTGTTGTGATAGGAATGTTTGGTTATGCAACAAAAAAAGTTAAGAACAAATATGTAGCTCTCCAAGTTTGTATGCAGATGATGTTATTTGTTGCCTTGCTGGTTTTATTAACCTCCTTTTCAGAAAAGTAGTTGTCCGGGAAAAGTGGAGTATTGAAGTGTTAAAAACATCACTTTCATTAGAGTCATTATGTCAAATAGTACCACAAACTATTGCCGTGGACTTAAATTCATTGGTAAACTTTGAGTAAGAAACTGTCAATGTTTTATTATGCTTTTTTGAAAAGAATTAAGGCCAGTTAAATGGGAAGGACTTTTTTTGCTTAATTTTTGAAAGCCCAATCTCGGTTTTTCAAAGTACCACAGATCACTTACCTCCCAAGCATAGCCACTTTCTCGGCCTTCCTCTTCCCCAACAATTTCGCCCCCATAATGTCCAAACCTCACTCCTTTAGGGAAAGCCTTCTCAGCCCAAACACCTAGGCCAGCATTCTTGATACCAGCTTCCTTGATGATAAGTCCATCTGGAAGGCTATGCTTAGCATGGTCTCTGCATCCTTTTGGGAATGGGGTGTTTTCGATGACGGTCAGAGGGTGTTGAGGACAGCTATTCTCATAAAGCTCATGGCAGTCTTCACAATCTATTTTCCGAAAGATAGTTTAACTTATTTCTCATTTAAGTTGTTATTCCATTTATTCTCTTTATCAAATTGTTTTAACCAACCCCATGATGAACAGCTTTTTTTCTTAATTGATGACAATAATTTTTTTAATAAATCTTTTTTTAAAACCTCATCCATTTGTTTTATGAAAGAATACAGGAAATTTCAAGAAAGTTAATCAACCATATTCTGTTATCCCATGTTAATTTTTATCATTCAAATGGATGCTTTCTTCCAAATGGTAGCTCTGGGATCTTTATTAGAAAGGTACAGTTTTAACTCAAGCAGTTTATTACATACACACAAAACTGTCATCATTTGGTCCATCCAAGTCCTTGTAGCATTTCTTGGCTGCTGCACGCCGTGGATACCGTTGTTCTTTTTTCTGTGAAGTGTCAACATCTAGTGAGATTTGAAAAAGGAGAAGAATTTTTGACAAACTTTTTTTTTCCAAGATTTCAATTTGTATTTTTATATATTATTTGTCTCCTCAATAGGGCAACTGTTTTAATATAGTTCTATCACCTAAATTGTAAAAAGGGGGTGAATTTAAGACTGGTGTATGAAATCTAAAAACAAACATAAACTGTCTAAAAAGACATTTTTTTAGGGGGGGATTTTCACTTCTTATTTACAATTTTTTAGTTTTAGTATTAAATATTTGTGGAACTCTTACAATTTTGCTTTTACTCATTTGTACATACCAAAGGCTATACTTCTCAAAGCAACAGTCTAAAATTAAATCTAAACTCTAGGCTGTAAGTGAAATCAGTTTATTCAATTACTTCCCTGCAACATTTACATTTAAATATAATCTGCCCAACAGTCTATGGTCACTGACTGGCCCAGATTTTTCTTTTCTGTCTTTATTTTGGGGAGTTTTTTTCTTTTTTCTGTGATGTTTAATTGGGGTTTGTCTTTGGGTTTTTTCCTCAATTTACTATTACTTTTATAATTGTATTTAGCAGCAGGCAACTTTGCAATTACAAAAACAGAGGAAAAGGACCAGTCATGCTTACTTTTTAAGTGGTTTTTAGATTTCTATGGCACTACTATGAACAAAACATTGGCTTATCGACTGGAAAATTGCCTGCCTGATATAACTAACAATGTTTTTTTATTGTAATTGTCTACTTTTATATCCATGTCTGTTTTAGGATTGTTAACTAAGCGCCTTTTATAAACAGTGTTTTACCGACACAGTTTCCCAAGGATAAATAATAAATTAATTAATTAATTTTGGCTCATGACGTGTAGGGAAATCTTTTTAATTAAATAAGGGAGTACCTCTTTTAGCTGGTTGTCTTTTTGGAGATTCCGGATTGTGAGTTCCACATGGGATGAGCGTTCCAGAATCACTGATTGTGACGCGGCCAAGGAAATCAAAGTTGTCCTCACCTTCCAGTTGCTTTGCCTCCTGCTCTGGTGATGGGGTGTGGCTTGATTTTGCACTCTAGACACAGAACAAACAACTTTGTAAATATTTGGTTAAATTACAATTGACATTTCTTAATAGTTTTCCATAATGGTACATTTCCTCCCAATTAAAAAATATAAATTTTCCAATACAAGATGTTTATTTCATTTCTATCTATTTGACTGTAAATATTCAAAGTGATAGAAATGGGGAAGAAAATTTATTAACACCCAAATAAGGAGGTGTTTTGTTTCTTCTTAGCACATCTTCAACTTAGATTCAACCAAGAAGTAGTCTTAGTGCAAGATACTGTTGTTGTTCATCACTCAACCATCAAGATTTTCTGAACATAGTCTTGTTGAGTGTGCATGGTGTGCCTGATTTTACTAAACGTTAGAACATTTTGCACCAAGCTTAATAACCAAGAGGTTAAAATCCATACATTTTTTACGATTTCATGTTTTTTAAATATTGGAGTATTCAAGAATGAATTGAAATTGGTATCCCGTGCAGGATAACTAAATATTTTGGTCACCCCCAGGAATTTGGGAGATTAGTGAAAGCAAATACCCAATATTATTTCTTTTAAGTTCATTTTCTCTCATTTGATAAACTTACACCAAATAATTATGCTCACTTTTCATTATTTCTGCATAATTACTTCTATTTTTTCACTCATTTCTTATGAAAATAAACTAGAATACCTTTGCCAGCAGCTCCACTGTAGTAGACGGTTCTTGGGTACATTTAAGTGGAACTGTGAATGTCTTTTTTCTCTTATACGCTGGCACTGCTGTGATGAATGAAAATAAAACTTGTTCAGAAATTTAATAGATGCTTAATTTGCATGAAGAATTAAGTGTGCTTTATATTTGAAGAAATTAACAGGTACTTTTTTCACCAAGAAGACATAGAGATGTCTGAAATTGGGAGTACTGACAAATCATAGGCAAATTTTCTCTGTAATATAAGAATTAGCCAACCTGTTTTTCTGTTTGTTTTATCTGCAGATGATCCAGGTTTCCACTCGTCATCATCACTGTCACTCTCTACAAACTTTTGTTTTCTCCTACGAAATGGACCATTCATAAACTCTGGTTTGGGTACTGTCAAACCTGAAACAACAAGAAGGATTTAAATAACACGCAATCTGTTGTGATTTTCTTCCCTTTTTTCTTAATAACAAACTCTGATAAACTATAACTACCTACATTTTTTTGACAAAAGCCCATGTTTTTCAATAAACTGAAACAAAAAATGTATTAATTATTAATTAAATTTCAATAAGATAAATATAAAATCACTGCTGAGCTTTCTTTCTGCTTTTAAAATAATGGTAACACATCCAAAGCAAAGTAGTATACAAAATAATCGTCCACATAAAACAGTAAGTAAAAACAAGTATACACCAGTTGGACGTCCTGGTTCTTCAGAAAGAGGATGGGAGCCTTTTGAGTTTTTTGTATTTATTACTTTTCTCCAAAAGGAAAGGCCAGACTAAAATTTTTTGTTTTTTGTAGAACTTAGAAGTCTAAAATGGGTAAATTGAATCAATCATCAAAAGAATGGTTCCAAGACAAAGCGGAAATATAAGTGAAAATTTAATGTTTTGGGGGACACAATCTTCTTCTTTTTTTTATAATGAAAAGGATGTGACTTCATAAAAGGGGTGAGAGCAGGTGGTTTTTTTTACACTTTTCCTGAGTGTAATTTTCTCAAAGTGTTAGGCACTAGTGTGACATGAGATCTTTCAGAAAGTCAATTTCTGTCCATAAAATATCTGATAGCTCATGGGTGCACTAATGGCAAGGCAGACCAGCCTGGAATTTCATCTTTGAGAATGCAAGACCATTTTATTTTTGCTAAGGGCTCTTCCATTAGAAAATCATGGAAAACTTTTGATAGGGCACCAAGGCCAATACAAGGGTAACAGATGCCATGGCCTCCATAGCCAGTGCTCGAATTTGGTGGCAAAATCAACAAGACTGCAGGGCTTGTAGTTCAAAATTTTGACTGGACCAGAAAATTTGTTACAAGACCAGAATCATATTATGAGAAAAAAACTTTCTACAGGGTGTCATATTTAAACTGTTCTTATTTGATCTTATTGGTTATACTTTCATTTTCAACTGACTCAAAGTTAACATTTGAACATAATTTAACACATAAAAGATGAGATGAGGTTTTATGATTCAAAATCACAAGACCGGCTGACTTTTCCAGTCGTAAGTTTACTGGCCCAATGCTAAAAGCACTGGCCTCGGGTCTGCGGTCCAGTGTACATTCCGAGCCCTGATAGCCTCCATGGCATGGCAGACTTTGTGGTATGTAATGCAAGTGGTTACAAGATCACTATCAGGCTGGCATGGTGCTAAATGTTTTGTGTGTCCTTTTTTACAATTGTTTCAAAATATGCGCCATTTAATTATTTTAACCCTAAATAATTTTCTCAGTGAATGATGCTGCTTACCAACTTCAACCATCATTTCATAATTGGCTTTCATATTTCTCAATCTCAGCTTTTCATAGTCTGACATTTCTTGAAATTCGCTGGCGGAGAAGAACTGTTCAATGCCATCATCTGGTCTCTTTGGCCTAGCCATCTTGACAACAAAAACAACAACCAGTTTAGCCAACAGCTTCAGCTAGATTTTCAAAAGCTACTTTGAAATAGAGCAGTGTGTCCTGTAAAAATGAAAAGTTTAACTTAGTCAAAAAATAACATTAAATCAGTTAGCATTTGGCCACATACATATGTTAAACAACTTATCAGCATAAACATGTCTTATGTTAGAGTAGGCTAAAATGATTCATGAAGTATGAATCTTGAAACCTTTTATCAAGTTCAACAGACTTAGTATACCTTAGTATTACTAGTATACCTGTACGTCGTATTGTACATGTAGTAGTTATATAGGCCCAAACATTAATTAGTAAAACAACAATTAATATAAAAAACAATACCAAAAAGAGGAGCTTTATTAACAGTCATAAAAAAAATTTAACATGAAAAAACAATACCAAAAAGAGGAGCTTTATTAACAGTCATTACATGATTACAAAATGAAAACATGAAAAAGTTGCTTTATTTAAGAAGTTTGAAAGTCAGTAATAATATTTACAAGATTCAGATATATTTTAAGAAAGTACAAAATTAACGTCTTCATAGAATCATCATATCACTTTTATAAAACACTATATAATAATAAACTGCATAAAAATAATATCAGTAGTATCAATCATAGGGTAACTCCCCAACCCCATCCATGTGCTAAAACCTCACCACTTACAGTACATGTACAGTTTACACAACTTCCAGTAGTCAAACTAAAAACATATCGCAATACTCTACAGTCGGTATTGTTACGTACGTAGCTACAATAAATGTAGTACAACTAGTACTAGTTACAACATACACAATGTACAAGTACTACTCTAGCTAGAGTAGAAGTAGAGGTAATATACACCAACACCATGAACACTCAGTTCAAGTTGGTGTTTGTGTTGTGATAACAACACAAACACCAGTGATGAACAATTATTATTACCATACAGACACCAGTGAACAATAACACCACATATTATTTGTATGTTGCCACTGAATGAAGGCAATTGACACTAGTCTAAAACCTTAAGCCGGCCCTACCAACTGCATAGAATAGCACAACACTGTACGCACTCCCTACTCCACCCTTCAGTTTACACTTGACAGACAAACTGATACTAACAAAATGTGAATTTTTTATGCGTGGGAATAAGTTAAAAACACTCACTCTGAGACGTGAGAGTGAGACCTACATTAAAGTTATTAAAGGATACCTGTAGGAGGTGCAAAGAAGAGGAGTACAGTTCAATATCAACTTACACTTTTTTCTTGTAAAGAAGTCCGGAAACTTGCCCAAAACATTTACAACAACAACCAGCCTTCAGCAACTTACAAGAATAAAAAAGTTTGGGCTGCGCGCGCGCGTTAATTGTGATGTTTTGCGTCGTGCAGTTGGAGTCAAAGCTTTTTAAATTTCTTCTAGGACGACTTCAGTTGATTGAAATGTCCGTTGTATTGTTTAAATTAAGTTATCGTCTGCTCGCGTTTTGAAGATCACATCATTGATTGAATGGTCTAAACGAGATAAAATTAGTAACAATACATTACGGTGTTATTTCCAGGGCAGGGCCGGTGAAAATGAAGGGGTCGCCCACCTATGACTCCCTAAATCTGAGCCTTAATAAAAAACAACAACAACAAACCTGACAAACAAACAAATAACCGAAGAAATAGAGGACGCCGTCGGCGCGGGGCGTTTTGGAATGCTTGTTGGGGGTGTTAGAATACTAGTTGAAGTGTTAAGTTTGTTTTTGTTATTGCTTAGTATACGGGAGCATAATTATGTAGTTAAGTTAGTTTGTTTCTGTTTTTTACCCAAATGTCATTCTTGGTATAACTAATTACAACACTTTGTTGTTGGGTTTTGGTTTTTTGTTAGAAAAATGTTCAGAATGTTTGTTCTAAAACTTAAATTACAATTGTCTGAGAAAACATCACATACGCAAAGAGTTAGCTGATTGCTTGTGTTTTTATTATGAACCTTGTTTGGTGGTCACTAACTGAATGAACGCATGAGGGCGGTATACACAAGATGATAATGGACCAAAAGTCAGCAGCAGCTGCCGCCGTAAAAAGTACCTCCCAGTCCCATATCCGCTCCAAATGTAACTGAAACATCACTTTTTTCAAGCTTTTTTGAGTGAACCAGAGAAGCGACAAAGATGGTGCGGCAACATAGAAACGTTTACATCAGCCTGAAGAATAGGGAGATCGGTTTTCGAGGTCGAATACACGCAAGAAGAAATACGCTTGCCTATTTTGCAGAGGAGATCGCCGCAACATCGTCGACAGACAACAAAGTGAGGGTTGATTTTCATAACATTTATGTGCAAGAGGACGTTTAATCTATTTCGTGAAGAAATCTCTGTATTTTAATTAACCTGTAATGGTTATGCAAATTTGTTTCAACATAAAATTTAAGAACCTCTTTTTGTTTCTCTTTATAATTTAGCGCTTTGATTTACTTATTTAAATAATTATTTATTTATTTATTTATTAATCAAAAAGGATAAGGATTGATAAGAATATAGAAGAAAAGATGTGAGGTAAAAAACCCAATAAAAATTAAATGGGGAAAACACACGTAATCAGGTGAAAATAATCCAAAGAAAGCAATGTGCAAGCCTCTGGCCTGAGGTAGGTGGGATTCGAACTGGGGTCAACAGACGGAGGGGACTGACAAAGACAGGTAGAAACCACTCAGCCAACCTGATCAATCTGATTATTTTTATTATTGTGTAGTCATTGGGAATGATGCACTATGCAGTGGCGATGACATTGTATTCTTTGTTTGGAACCCTCGACCTCATCTTCAACGATCCTTCTGATGGTTGGGGCCAGAGCAGAGGATTGACATTCAAATCAAGGGTTACGATTTTGCAACTCACTTTGACTTTTTGCTAGTTGGTTATTCCGTTTAACTGCAAACAAATTAATAAACTGGGTTTTTTTCCCACTAGGTAGCATGCCTGCACAAGTTAGGAATTAAAAGTCGAAGGAATGTTTGGTGTCTTAATTCAAAGTCTATCGTTGTTGTAGTTGCAATTGGCACTGGGACTGTCAGTTGCATTATTTTGGCTACTATTGTAAATAAAGAATGTAGGACATTTGTTTTTATTTTTAAATCCTTCATAATTTTTGAAGTGATGAGCTTTTTTTGTTAATTAACTTTAACTGGCCATGTTTAGGCAGGGGAAGATTACCAGTAAATACAGGTAATTTTTATATGGGATTCAGATTATTATTTTTTTTTTCAAAACTTTTGATCTTTCTAGTGAATGTTGAAGTTTGAACTGTAACTTTTAACTTGGCCTGTTGAGTTAACAATTTGAATGTTTTTGTTTCCATTCCAAAGGCTTGCAACTTACCAGGAACACCTCGCTGTACATTCTTAGTCTCGTTCAGTCCTGATCACAAGCTGGTAGCCTCTTCTCATGTTGACCATTGCATTAACATTTCTCGTCTGTCAACCGGTGAACACATCCAGACATTGACAGGTCACCCAAGAAGCCCGTGGTGTGTGACCTTTCACCCCTCGTCAAATGAAATCCTTGCATCGGGTTGTTTGGGTGGGGAGGTGCGAGTATGGGACTTGCAGGTAAGCCAAAGCTGTGTTTGAATTGGTGGCTGCGGCTGTTGCTAATGGCTTCCTATACATCAACACATGTGTCGTGATGATCAAACCTCAGCCGCAGCCACTAACTCAGATATTGCAACAGACTCAATTCTTGTTAATACTATTATTTCTGATAATGAAACTAAGGGTGCCTAATAAGTGAACTTAATCATTGTAGCTTGCAAGCCTGAGGGAAATCTGTAAACAAGGATGCTTGCTTTGTGAACCCAAAACACTGGGGTTAACCCCTACTCTTTCAGGATAAGTGTTCTCTTTTTTATGTGCACTACCAATCCTAGTACACGGGACCTACGGCTTAATTTTCCCTCTGAAGGACAAAGGAATTATGCTTGCTCAAGGACAAGAGTGCCACACCTAGGACTCAAATCCACACTCTGCTGATCAGAAACACCAGAGGTTGAGTCCGGTGCTCTTAACCGCTCGGCCCCCCCCCCCCCCAAGCGGTTTAGGAACAAAGAATCAATACAAATGATAAGAAAATAAGTCTTATGTAGCACATATCTCTAAAGAGGTCCCTATCGGCACAAAATAAAGAAGACAATCAATGAAACCTACAACCAGAGTCCACAGAAGTAAAAGGCGGGGAAAGAAACTTCTAAGCCAACCTGATTCCATTCGAGTGAACCTATTAACATTTGTACATTATTTTCTCGTTCCCCCCTCGCCATCACAGGGTAGCAGTGAAGTCTGGCAGTCAGACAACCATTCCATGATAGCATCTCTGTCCTTCCATCCACGGGATCAGGTCCTGGCGATTGCAACCAACGACCAAATTCTACTCTGGGACTGGCGGCAGCCAGTACCATTTGCGTCAGTCATGATCTCGTCGTCACAAGAAAAAGTCAGGTAAATGTAGACAGATCTAAAACAAGTTCGTCCAGTAATTTTGCATAGCAATTTATTTAGACTGAACATGTTTTGTGCTCATTGAATGCTAGTAATTGAGTAGCAAATGATGATTTGTGAGTAGCAACTGATATATTTTGTGTAGCATTTTGCTATACTATACAAGGGAAATCGTTCACTGTAGAATTGCACTCTTGCAGGGCAAACCACGTATCCATATTTCAAAAGTTATTTCATAAAATCACAACTAAACAACACAAAAGTCCAAAATGAGTATACATTAACATCTAGGAAAGGTATTGACAACGATAAATTGATGGCATCATCATACTTAACAAGCTTACAGAGTGGTCTGTTGACATCAACCATCAATTATAAAACTTGAGTCTTGAATCTGTAGACATGAACCATTAAGTCATGCAGAATCAAACTCAACTCAAGGATTAGCAACACGAACACCTTGTTTTGTGATGCCACAAAAAAACTGAATTTCGAGTTATTTTTATTATTGTTAGAATTTGGAGTTCTGTAATATGTCAGACCATACACTTTTGTTTTTTCCCCTGACTTTGTTGTGATGCTAGGGTAACCTTGTGCATACACAGCCCGTCTTGGACCAATTCAACACCCGACAGACAGACAAACAAGCACCCCAACACCCCCAACAAAACACAGAAAAAAAAGCGTAATCTTCTCGGCAGTAAATAGTACTTAAATGTTTACCACATATAAAAATATTGATAAACTGTACATGTATTTTTTCAATCTGCACAGACTTGTGAGGTTCAGTCCACTTGGACAAAACCTCTTGACTGGAATCGCGAATGCTCCTGTTGATGAGGACCCAGAGCCAGACAACTTGTTGTGAGTTAAATGAATACTGTTTCTCATTCAAACAAAAAGGGACCAGACTATTTTCCATGGTTGCCCTTCACTTTTTCAGTGACTATCCACAGCAGGACCAGTTTGTTTGTCATTTCACTGGTCTGCCAGCTTAATAATAATAATAACGGACATTTATAGTGCGCAATACCTATATGAATATACTCTACTGCGCATTACAAAGAACTAGAACACTAACATTACTAGAAGGAACTAATCGTAAACAAATGGGTTTTTAAATTGGATTTAAACACATTAAGTGAAGATGATTGTCTAAAGAAAAGGTTACTCACCTGTCCATACCTAAATAGGGGTACTTTTCATACTGAACTCGCCAGCTGGACTACTTAGAGTGAAGTTTGCCTGGTCCTCATGTGTTTTAACTGGCATTTGGCCAGCGGACCAGTGTTAAGGGAAAAGGTTTTTTCCCCTTTCAGCCTCGGTTTGGTGACATTAATTTGTGCAGGAGACAAATAAGATAGCTGTACCATGGTTGCATCAGTGAAAGTAGGTGGTACGATAAGTAAAGACCTTCTTGCAATCTCATTTTTAAAAAATATTTTTGTATCTTCACCGTACCTCTATGTTGTATTTTTTTAGGGGAGCTGGCAGAATTTTTTTTTCGAAGCATGTCGTTGTCACAAAGAAACCTGACTAAACGGTGCTACAACAACAAAGGTTCATATAAAAAGCACAGCGATTTATTGTTCTCTTTCAAGAAAATATGAGATCCATTCAGCGTGAATCGCAAAACCTCGATAATTGGTCCCATGGCCTGAATCTAGGTTGGAATCTCGGTTCACTCAGAATAGGATGGTAAACAATGATGGCAGCCTCTCAATCTCTCATTATCCTCTTATTATAAAAGGAAAAAGGTCCGGAATCAGGGATTTCACAACCACCCTGGTAAAAAAGGAGATTTTTGAGCTTGTATTCCAGTTCCATGTAGCCCTCTTTGTCTGTGGGAAATGAGGAATTGTACAGGCATGCTGCACAGTGGAATGTCCTAGCTTATGCACATTTGGGTATTCCAAGTTTACACAATTGCCAGTTTGTGAGACCTCTGCTGTACGTCGCATGAGAATTCTGCAGGTTATTGCGCCGTTGGCAGTGAACTGGTTGAAAAAAACATTACATGCTCACATTACAAGAGTGCACGATACAAACCTTTTGACCATATTGAGTTAATATTTAATTTATAATGTCATGTTGTTATTATTGCAGAGAAGGAAGGCATCGACTTTATGGAGTATCTGACTACACCACACCTTACCCAAGAACAATGCGCTTAGACCCATGTCTCTCAAGAGCTTCTTCCTCAGGCCACCCTCTGTCCCAAGGTGCCTCTCTGCCTCGGGAGCCAGAGAGACCTATGTCTCCAATACAGAGTGAGACGCTTGAAGAGGCTAGAGAGTATGCTGCGGCTGTAACACTGACCGCTCTTGGACTGAGAAGGGTCAACCGTGAAAGCAGCCTCTCAAACAGTTTCTCCTGGTTCCACAGAGGAACTCGAAATGATCGTGTGCCACCAAGTCCACAAGGAATGTATTATGGTGAGGACGAACCATATTTTATGCATCAGGCAGATGGTAGAGTTGGCCAGGCAGCTGGTGGCAGAAGTGGGATGGGCTCTCAGATAGGAGACCAGGGTGCTGGAAGTGAGGAAGCAAGAATGCTCAGCGACAATGCAGAACGAGTGAGTGGAGAATGGTCCGACCTGGAAACCTCCACGGAAAATGGTCAGAGCCATGATGAGAGTCACACTCTTACTTCACAGGAAGAGTCTGGGAACTTTAGATCTATGTATGTGAATATGGACATCACAAGTGGAGATGAGATTAGAGTGGCTAGAACATCCTCAACCGTCCCTCAGGAGCAGTCTGATGAGGTGAGGCAACCTCTGATGCCACATGTAGGGAGATTACAACAACTACCCCCAACCTCAAATCAAGGTAGCTCAGGATTAGAGGATTCACTAACAGTGAGCTCTGAAAATGATCAGGGAATCTCTGCTCTTACAACTGATTCTAGACCTCTTGATTTAGCCTCTGGGAGTAGGCATTCAAATGTACCCTCCACAAGCTCACAAAATGTCCTGGATAGTGAGAACCAAAACAGCGCTCTAACTGATACAACTAAGGATTGCCACTCACCAGAAGCAAAGCGCCACTGTCCGAACATGACTGAGCAAGACCAACCAGTAGGGGCTAATGATTTGATCCACCCTAGCACCCAATCATCAATTCACGCACGCTCATCATCAAGTACAGGCAATAGATTGGCCAGGACAAGCCATCAGAGGTTATCTTTTTCAGATGCAGAAGTTTCAAGTGTTCTCCAAGACATGGGCCCATCATCAAGTTGTCATCGAATAACATCAAGTGATGAGCGCTCGCTGAACAATGCAAACAGCCAGGGCACAAGATCAACTCGCCTATCATCAGAGGCTGTGGCAGTAGTGCAAGGCAGTCACCCTTCCCAATCTGATGTCGAACCAACAAGAAGTGCAACTGGAGGATCTGCCTCCCAGAGAGGTCTGGTCACAACATCTACAGACTCGGAGACAGATATGCAACCAGCTCTCCTTTCAGAAACTCTTTCATGTCCCCAAGCAGCTGTGGTTCGGCAGAACAGTGTTGTAATGAGGGAGCAACCTCGTGCATACACAGCCCATCTTGGAACGATTCCCCTTACAGCACCTCCTGACAGCACGTCAGATTCAGATAATGACGCCTCCTCTCAATTGAGGATGTCATCTTCAGTGAACAGTGCCTCTAATAGAACCATATCCTCTATGTTGAGTACCTCACACTCAGTGAATAGTACCTCACGCTCGATGAATAGTAGCTCATACTCAGTGAATAGTACCTCACACTCAGTGAATAGTACCTCACACTCAATGAATAGTACCACAAACTTGGTGAACAGTACCTCTGACTCATTCAGTAGGAGTTCCCACTTTGTCGCTAGCACAGCTCAACCCATGAATTGTGCTCCCCACCCAATAAGTAGCACCTCGCATTCGAGTGGAATAAATCTGCCATTGCCAAGCTCTTCATCTTTGAGGACATTATCACCTCCTCTCACTAGTATCAGCACCTCGTACAATATTTTGCCTCAAGTTGCTTCTACAAACCAAAACAGGAATCCAGTGAATTCTGGCTTGAACCCTTTGGATCTATCTGTAGCTCGAATTAGCAATGCTTATGCCTCAGGAGGTAGTTCTGAGGGGTGTAATGTACCTCGCCCAAATGTAGACTCTGATTCGCCAAGAGAGAATGATATAGAAACACCCCATGAGGTCTACGCACATTTACCTCAAGTGAATGTTGAGCAAAATCAAAGGTCAATGGCGGAAACATCTGAAATAGCTTATCACCAAAATGAATCAACCCAGCCCCAGGCTGACTACCGACCTAAAAATCTTGGTAGACGGGACACCAGACCTGCCCACGAGGCTGCAGGAGGTTCCCAACATCCAGTCAGGCCCCGGCTCCCAGTGAGTCAGGGAATGGACCTATCCATGCATAATGTGAGACAGGTTACCAGACCGCGCTTTGCACCTCGTTCGTTGACATCTGAAGATATGGCTTCAAGAGGTCCAGCATACGTGCATGTGCCGCATGGAGGCAGAGAGGAAACTCCTGTGGCTCATAATCCTGAACTAATCACCGACTCTGTCTCCACTATAAACCCAATGAATCCCCTCCCCCAGAACGACAATGTCTCCAGGTATCGCCGGTACAACTTATGGCGAAGTCATCATGGTTCCAATCGCCAGCGCTTGACTGGAGTACCTCCAGGGGATGTCGAACCCGGACCATCAGAATCACAAGGGGTCATCCAGCCATCAGGTAGGTAATATGTAGACGGTAAGACTATCTTTACAGATTGGAAAAACAATTATGATCATTGAAAAGCGCTAAGAAATGGTCTTCTAAAAAATGATTAGTTTCTTTAGCGGATTCTGCAATCTTGGATTCAATCCTCACCAGAGGATTGGTTCTTACAGTTGTACAAATCAAAACAGAGGATTATCCGTGTTTACAATGTGTTAAGGTGCTCCTCGTCAGTATTTGGCATACTGGTGGCCCATTCACCATGAAAGTATTTGTGGAAAAGACGGAGGTTGGCTACAGACCTTAGGTGTGAAAGAGGTTGTAACGTTGATCCCAACCCTTTACCAACAAGCTTAACAATACCCTTCTGTACTCTTATCTAATATAGAAAAATGACGGGCAGAAGCTACGGCCTAAATGCGATAACAGTGATCCAGCTTTGTTAATTTATAGGTGTTTTTTTTTGGTAGGACCTTCGGGAGTAGCATACGGTGCACGCCGTGTTGCCCCTCTCCATACTAGAAGACACCTTCATGTGACTCTTTTGAATGCACCGTCCCGTCAGCTGAACGAAGCAGAGAGAATGGACATGCCAGCTAGAGTTCCCAGGAGAATTTTGAGGCAGTCTCGCCAAGGACCCCTACGCTCTCAACTTGGGTAAGATCTGGCATCACAAGGGTCCTGTTTTAATCTGATTATTGTCACCCCCTGGAAAGACAATTACACTTGTCTTTTTAAAGCTAGAATCATATATTGGTTTTTGTCA
>CM021547.1:9676590-9690855 GCA_010994315.2 Pisaster ochraceus | reverse complement strand
CCTGGTAAAGATACAGAAAGTAGAACTACAGATCCGTGTATTCCCAGGTTTCCTAGTAAAGATACAGAAAGTAGAACTACAGATTTGTGTATTCCCAGGTATCCTGGTTAAAGATACAGAAAGTAGAACTACAGATTTGTGTATTCCCAAGTTTCCTGGTAAAGATACAGAAAGTAGAACTACAGATCCGTGTATTCCCAGGTTTCCTGGTAAAGATACAGAAAGTAGAACTACAGATTTGTGTATTCCCAGGTTTCCTGGTAAGATATAGAGTGTAGCACTACAAATCCATGTATATCCAGGAATTCCTCAGTTTAGCATACCTGTTCTTCTAGTGCATCCAAGTGATTAACGTAGACATGAGCATCCCCAATGGTATGAACAAACTCTCCAGGAGTCAAGTCAGTCACATGAGCAATCATGTAAGTCAGCAGAGAGTAGCTTGCAATATTGAATGGTACTCCCAGACCCTAGTGAGGAAAACATTAAGAATTGACATAAAGAAAAGCTTTGGTCATCAAAAGGGTGATTCAAAGAAACTTCCTGGTTTTCGGAACACATGTGCAGTTTAGCATTGTAATTCCTTGAACTTCCAGGTTTTCCGGGACACATGTGCAGATTAGCATTGTAATTCCTTGAACTTCCAGGTTTTCCCAAAGAAAACCCCAAATGTAATTGATTTTTAGTCTTTCAAGACTGATAGTAATAAAACTGAAACAGAAGTTTCTTACCATGTCCCCGGATCGCTGGTAGAGTTGGCAGGAAAGTTCCCCATTGCATACGTAGAACTGAACAAAAGCGTGACAAGGAGGCAGAGCCATCTTATCGAGATCTGGGAAGAAAGAAAGTTGTCGTCATTTCCAGTGGTTTTTAACTATGGTCGCATGTTGTGGCCGAGTGGTCTACTGCATCAGACTCGAGTTATGCCGATGGTTGAATCATTGGAGTTTGGGTTTGATTCTCGGTCATGGCACTTGTGTCCTTGAGCATGGCACTTAACCATAATTGCTTCTCTTAACCCAGGTGTATACATTAGAAACTAATTGTAATAAGCAGCTTGGGGTTGTATGCTTCCCAGGGAGTTGAGAAAGTTAGAGGAATGGTCCAAGGAAGCCTGATGCACAGGGATGTTTTAAAGTGCCTTGATCTAGCTACATGTGCCCTTTATAAGAACCAACAATTATTATTAATTTATAATAGTTTTTCATAATCAAGATAAATTACAGTATTAGTAAATGTAAAGAAAAAATTAAGGGGATTCAGAATTCAGTTTGGTTACTTACCACATGGGTTCCAAGCGCTCATGATAATCCTTCTGTCATTGGGATTAGTCTTAATCTGGTTGATTACATAAGCCAGTTGATCCACGCCCTGTCCAGTGTAGTCAGCATGCATGTTTGTATACTTCGCCCCAAAGTGTCGCCACTGGAAGCCGTAGACGGGTCCGAGATCCCCTAATGAGTAACAGACAAATCAAAATCACAAATTGTTCATGGGAAAATGTTTTCATTTTTGGGGGAAAATTACATTTAAATGAGATCTAGGCCCAATTTCAGAAAGCCTGTAGCACAAAAACTTGCTCAGCACGGAAAAAACTTGCTCAGCACAGAAAAATCTTGCTTACCAGAAACAGGTAACCAGCCAAAATTCCATAAAGTTTACATCGTTACATCCGGTGCTCCGCTCATTTTGTTGCTTAGGAAGGAACTTTGTTAAGCCGTGTTATCTACTCAACAGCTTTATGAACTTGGGCCTTGCCCCTGGCAAGCCTGGAATTTCATAATTGGCAGGGCAAGGCCATTTTGCAAAGTGCACCTCCATTTGAGGAGAAAACGCCTTGGTGCCCTTGCCCTTTCAAAAACAAAGCATCAAGCCTGTAACAACCTGGGCCCAATTTCATGGCTCTGCTTACCGTAAGCAAAGAATCAGGGAATGCTCGTTTGGAAATATGTTTAAATCACATGAAAATATAACACACAAATCACATAGGCCAGTCAACATTAATGTGGGTTAGTTAAATGCACAACTGACTGCACAACCCTTTACAAATATTTTTTAAGTGCTTCCTTATTTTGTACCTTCTTCATAGTGCTGGAGACCGCGCTGATCCAGAAAAGCTCTCGAGCCGTTAGCATCCCAGATATGAACATTCTTATCAGCCAAATCTTTGCCGCTGGTGCACCCCCTGACAAACCAAAGAAGTTCCTCGGCCAGACCGCGCCAGAACACTCTCTTTGTTGTCAGCAGAGGAAACTGCCCTGTAGAGAGTGTTTAAAGAGGTGTAGAAAATGTCATTAACATATATAGTTTACATTTATAGTAAACATCTTATAAATATTCATTAGCATTATAAGCCTTTCATTCATAAAAACCTTGACTACACTATCCAATATTGGGCGTTTCTTAACAATAATATTTGGGTTTCTCTGGTCAGTATAACAGTTCAAGCACATAAAAATAACAAACATAGCATAACATCAACAAAAGAAAATAGTTGAACAAGAAAGAGCCTGACAGAATACCTTAACAATTTTTTTTTAAATCAATGTCAAGGAGACTCTTCTCTCTAGATGGCACATACAAATACTGAGATAAAATATAACTAATGTTATGCACACATTTGTAGATATAGCTACAACAAAGAATTCATTAACAAGTGGATTTCAGCCCTGATTCTTCACGGCGGCAATGGCGAAAATTGCCTCCATTGCCCTGTTGGTAGGACCCTACCCCTAAAAATGATCCCAGAGAAATTTACAATTTCCTGAAAGAGGTGCCTTTAAGAGAAAATGCCTTAGTGACATTGCCCTTTCAAAAGCAAAGCACCAGGCCTAGGAATTAATTAAAACAAACATTAATTAATACTTTTAAAACATTAAGTAATTATTATCTGTAAAATGTTTTAAACAAAAGCATTGGTAAACAAATAATTCTTCGAAGAGATTTTCTCTTTTCAATTGAGAGCAGTCTAAAGAGAGTTTGACCTCTGTATTGGACAGCAGGCAGTTCAATGGCAGTTAAATCACCCGAGGACTAATACAACAGATACAAAAATGGAAAAACCCCAGGCAGGGCTTAAATTATACGCTGGACTGCAGGCCTGAGGCCAGTGGTTTTAGTGTAGGGCCAGTAAACATATGACCAGACAAGTCCGGCAGTCTTGTGTTTTGCAATTGAATAACAATACCTCAGTGTGTAATTTCTTCAACAGAAACAGAGTCTGGAACCTTTTAATTCTGTTGAGTTAATGAAGTAAACTTAATACCCCACAATTGACAGATGAGACCAAACTTCTCTTCGATCTTAGTGCTTAATTGTTCAAATAAAAACAGTTAAATGCAAGTTAGACTGTATCAGGGCTCAGGAAGGTTTTTTTTTAATTCTGGTCTTGTACAAAAATTTCTGGTCCGGAATTACATTAACAATGGTGAATTATATGGTACCCCTGCCACGATGACTGCTCTATATTCCGACACCCCTATGTTAAAAAAATACCCTTGTGATCTACACCGAAGGGTTAGGGTTAGGTTTAGGAAAATACACTAGGGGTGTCGGAAGATTGGGGTGTCAGAACATTATAGGTGTGTAACTGTCTGCTACCACCTATTATCCTAAAGTCCCCCACTGGTCCCAATGGCTAGTTCATTGCTTCCAAACTAAAGGGAGGGGGAACCGGGGGAGGACAATGAGGAGGTTAATTTAATCTACCTCTAAGATTATATCGGCTCTGGACGCCGAAGATGGATCTCGTTCCAGTCCCAGTACGGTCACCCTTGAACTGTCCTTCCTGCATGATGCGACGACAGAGTTGTAAGTATTGCTCCTCATCATGAGGCGGCTCTAGGTGGACTTTCTTGATGCTAGGGGGACTGTCACATGTTCTTTTGTTGGTTTCTGTGACGTTTTCTTTGCCCGTTTCCATGAGGATTGAGTCAGTCATTTTTTGGTTTTGTCAGCAGTAAAACTTTCTTGTTGAATAAACAGAAATGTTTGTTAAGTTGAAGATAGCCTGGTACATACATACAACTGAAAAAAAATGAATAGTGATGACTAAGTTAATGGCAACCTCTAAAGATGCGCATCTACAAGTTCAAGATTGCACACACAAATTTGAATAGTGTGCTACATTTTTTACAGACAACTGGCACACAAACTACACTGATCAGAACTGTGGTTGAATATAATATTTAAAGATTGCACGCTTTTCAAAGATTGCACCCTAGCTCCATTATACGAAAATGTTACACAAGCAAACTAATTAAGTCAAACTAAATAAGTTTGCGTCTTCAATAATGGCACACTGCGCAATTGAAAAAAAGCGCACCTTTTGCAGATTGTGCTCAACAGTCGTATTTTTTCGTCCATCATTCATAGATTGAACAGCAATCATCTTATGGGATGGTTTTTAATAAATAAAGGGTGTCTGTTCAGCTCAAAATTCTGAAACTGAGGTCAGTACCACCCTACTCCATGAAATTGGGCACAGCTAGCATTAACAAAATAAAATAGAGTAGCAAGAAATAGCGTACATGCAAATACAAAACAACTACTAGACATTGAAAAAGATTGATTGGTGAAACTTGAAAGTAAAACACTTTAAAAATGTACCGACACAGAAGACGGATGTGTACCAAATACGACAACTTCGACAAAAAAAAAGATGATCTAAACACTAAAATTAAAAAGCGACACAAACACTCAGCAGCCAGTACAGTACTCAGTAGCTGCGTAAAGTCATGAAAGTTACCTAGCCTAACTTACATGTACTGTAGGCTAGCCTAGCACTTTTTTCTGTTTTTGGCACTAGCAGAGTAAGAAATTGACTATCTCAGTATCTGACTATCCTATACTACTAAAATAGTAAACAAATGAAATAAGGGGAACAGTTTCCGTATGGAAGTGGCAGTAGGATACCATGGATACGGAATTTCGACCATTATTCTATGAGGAACAATGAAATTCATGTTCACTACATGTACTTACTTTTGATAAACTTGGAGAAGACAGAAGATGCTGCTGGACAGTCGACGTACTCGGACCGATTTGTTTTGATCCAGAGTGGCGCGAGTCTTTCCCGCGATCAGAATCCATTTTTCCTGCGATGATTTTGATTGGTCAGATCTACAGTCAGCATAGAGAAGCTGCAACCTTTGACACAAAGCCTCAGTCACTAATACAATATTTATTTTGGTGACTTATTTATAATAAATAATTTGTTTAATCTTTATACATTACGTAAAATTTATGAGTATTCTTTTTGAAATACAAATGTAGCGTTTATTTAATAAACTAGTAAAATAAGCCTCAAACTGCAGTTCATTAACTTTCTAAAATTGAACGAAGTTCGCAGAAAAATGACCTAAGAATGGGAAACCCGTTTCATGACCTCTTCTAAATTGACACACACGGAGACAGGTAAATCTTCGACTACCGAATAGAAACAGTTTCATAAATATGACTTACTATAAATTTTATGTACAAATTTATGAATCAAAATAACCCTCCTAACGTGCCTAACCTGTGTGATGTATTTTATTCGCAGAACCATGTCTCAGAGTGCGAAAACGCCCCGGGAATCGGTGCAAGTCTTCGGACGAAAGGTATTTTTAATGCTGAAGTTAATAATATGTCATAGCGCCCTCTCTTGACGAGCTGTCCACAATGCGCAAATGTGCATGGAAAGGGGATGAGAGTGGAACTTGGCTGAATTTGCTTATCAAACTAAAATTTTGAAATACAATAAACAGTTTTCTGTTTATCACTTTCATACTTTGATTCAACCAATCCTCCGCAACAGGAGGCGCGCCTGGTTAGGTCATGAGTTGACGACCTGTGCTGTGGTCGTCGTAGGTTATATTTAATTTTGCAAAAATTGTTGACCCTTTCAATCTTCACACTTCATCACCATCACGGTTCTACTAAATACCATCAACACAAACGGTACCATCAACACCCACTTCCCATATACATTTTAAATCGACGAAAGAGGCGTAGAACTGTAAAATATGGGCTGAGGTAGAATTTCCATTGGTTTGAGGCTACATTTCTTTTGTGAAAAGGCAGGGTTTTTACACAAAAAAATGATCTCTACTACAACCTAAGCAGCGTAGCCATTAGACGCCATCTTGCCTTCTTATGGACAGATGGAGCTTGTACAATATGTATGGACAACAGAGAGGGCGCCTTGCTGCGCGCGGCGACATGGCGGCGGCAATGCTGCTTAAAGATTTTTTTTTTGCGTGAAAAAAATACCATTTGCATAAATAAAATGTAACTTCAAACCAATGGAAATTCTCCTTTAGCCCATACTTTAAAGTTCTGTGCCTTTTTTGTTGATTTAAAATATATTTTGGAGGTGTTGACGGTGTGTAGATGGTACTGTTCGTGTTGACGGTGCGTTGATGGCGTGTTGACGGTATTTAGTAGGACCTTCATCAGGTCATGCCCAATTTTAAACAATTGTTCCCAAGTCAAGTCAGTGTGGTATATTTAATAATAATAAAATGGGGTGTCTAGTTACACAGAAACAACATTTTATAATATTGATTGTTGTTAAAAAAATAAGAATTTACTTGAATGAATGTGCAATTATGTTGTCAAAACACTTGTGTCTTCACCATCACAACAGTTGGAGTTGAGGCAAACACCCTTCAACCCCCCCCCCAAAAAAAAAGAAATTGGGAAGAAACTAATCTTACATTTGATTTAGAGGAATTTTAGATGGGAGTTTGTGTAACTGGATGCGTTGTGATCCCATTGTCATGATTGTGATCTGCGTTTTGCGGCACTTTTGAGTGAAGTTTTGACAGTTAACTGTGGCTAAAACAATGCTCCTTATTAATGGCCTACTTGATTATGTTAGGAAAAGATTCTTTTAAAATTTGTTCTTGCCGTTTTGGTTTTGGGTTTTTTTGTGTGCAGAAAACTGCTACTGCAGTGGCCCATTGCAAGCGCGGAAATGGTGTCCTTCGAGTGAACGGCAAGCCTTTGGAGATGCTGGAGCCTAGAGTACTGAAGTACAAGGTGAGCAAATAAAACTTCAACGATGGCCAACCATATCAACGTGTCAGTGCAAAAAATAGCATTTACAGTACACACAAAACAAGTATGTGACGAGATACAACATTTTTGTGCGGGATTTCCCAAAGCACTATCACGATTGTCAAGATGTGCATCAGTCTTGATGGGTAAGCAAAGTGTGAGATGTCACAATACTATGGCAATATCGAGATCTAATCTTAAGATGAATCTTAGTGCCTTGTGAAATTGAGCCTGGTAGTCCCACCCATCTGAAATTTCTTACATCAGGCCTTGAGTAATGCAGAAGCTTCGCAGGGCATGGCATCTGTCACCCTGGCCTTGGTGCCCCTTCAAAGGTTTCCCAAAGAATTGAAGATTTTGCAATGAAAGTGCCCCTTGAAAAATGAAAATGGCCTTGCCCTCTCAAAGATGAAATTGCAGGCATGTTACACGTACTTATTTCTCTCTACAGCTTATGGAACCCGTGCTCCTTTTGGGTAAGGAGCGTTTCCAGGGTGTCGACATCAGAGTAAGGGTTAAGGGAGGTGGACGCATCGCCCAGATCTACGCCATCAGACAGGCCGTCTCAAAGTCGTTGGTTTCATACTACCAGAAATGTGAGTCCAAATTGTCGATTCCCTTAAGGTGGCTTGTTCACTGACTTATATTTTGAGTTTTCCTTTCCACTTTGTCAGTTGCATGGGAGTTGTTAATTTTAAGTATTACGTAGTATCAGTGGTTTGGATGTAGTAGTGTCAAGCATATTTGCCAACCAGACTAGTTGTACAGAATCTTTACTGGTCCGTGGGTTTTTTAAACGGCATTTAATCAGTGTTTACTGCTGCATTACATTCCCAGCTATGTCAGAAATGTTTTTGATAAACCTTTATTCAAACTTTGACAATTTCATCCAATATGTTGCATTTGTGGATGATGTATAGAAGATTTGCCCAGTGACGTCACAGTAAAACACAAACCTTGAGTGTTTTTCACCGGTCAGATTGCTTTCTATTTTCGAGACGTCAGTCCTGAGCCAAACAAGAATGGCCCGCAAGCAACCAGACAGATTTCAATAGAGGGCATTTGAGATGTAAGAACCTGCCATCAGAAGTTAAATTTTATTTTATCCTTTAATTTCTAGACGTCGACGAAGCCTCCAAGAAGGAGATCAAGGACATCCTCATCCAGTACGACAGGTCTCTCCTCGTCGCCGATCCAAGACGATGCGAGCCTAAGAAGTTTGGCGGCCCCGGACCCCGTGCTCGTTACCAGAAATCCTACCGTTAAGACCACTCCCAATTGTCTCGGCGGATAAGCTCCAGGACTTGCTGGACTTGGAATGCTTTTGGGACTAAAGATGTTCTCTCCAAGTCTTGAACCTTATCCTTAGATATCTGTTCTTGAAAACCATCTCTTGAAAAGATTTGAGTGACCCTTATGAAAAAAATGATTTGCAGCGTTCTCTACACTCATAATGATGACACAGGCCTGATGATGTCGTGTGTAAGCAAGTTTAAGTAAAGATTAAAATAAAACAAGTGGGAAAGACAATCCTTGTCTGTCTGTGTGTTTTTGTTGCAGTACTGTACCATTATTATGTTCAAGTTCAATCCATCTTTTTAAACCCCAATTTTGAGACTGTATTTGTGGGACTGCTTGCAAGGAAGTTACATCATTGGTAAATGCTGTATTTGGGGGGAAATATGGATCTGTGGGGTAGGGTTTAATATGAAACATCGTTTCACTGACCAGTTTGCATGTGTGGGTTAGAAAAATGAGAGTAAATGGTGACGACTTTACATTTTTAGACATCTCTCTCACAGTCAAATGATGATCGGCAGACCATGATGTCAAAATGAAAATTGCACCCCCCAAAAAAAATAATATGCCATCTGGCGGAACGAATTAAAAAATTTCACGTTTGGACAACCCCAAAAAGCATGTTAAAAATCAGCTCCACAAGTGTTTCAATTGAGAGTTGAGAGCCCATAGCTGTAGGACCCATGGCTTTAACGTACCATCCGATGGATGAAGTGCACTGCACAACAAATGGGTCCCATGGGACTCCCATGGCTTAATGATTGTGGTCAAATTTCTTGCTCCCAGTAACATAAGTGTCATAACCAAACCACCCTCAGACAACCCCCCATGTCCAGCGCACAAGATTGCTCAGCCGAACCATGCTAAATTGACAAAGAACAAACGGGAAACTAAACAACAATTTCTTACAAAATGACAAAGACTTCTACATTATATAATCTTCAGATCAACCAAATTAAACATTGCGGCCAAGTGTACATTAAAAAAACCCACAAGATTAGCAAACATGAATATTTTTATTTCATGAAAATAAATATTCACATAATGAGATAAGTATTTATAGTCATGAGTTAATGTTACACGTATCCATGAGCGTAATCAACAATTTATATTAGAAATTAGAAAAGCTGTCATTCTTGGGTTTAATAATTGAAAAATCTTACTAAAAAGTGGTTTAAATACAGAGTCATTTGGGGCTACATTTCTAAGTTTGCAGTACATGCACCAAGATTTAAAAAATAAGAACCAAGTTAATTTCATCATAGAGCAAGGAACCTCTACAAATTCATAAATGAGAGGACACAGTAGGGTTATTTCTAGAAATCATAACAAATTTGAAGACCCACTGGAGAACGTTTGTATGAGATTTACCGAGTATCAGAAACTGCCCCAACCGAGTAACTTATTTTTGTTTTTCAACATTTAAATAAAATAAACCAATAATTTGTACACTTAATCAATAAAAGCACCCAGCAATTTGCTGAATTTACTTTTGTATTTTTAAGAAAAGTATTTACCGGCAATCATTCTTGTAAATGGAAAATGAGAGACTCAAAGACGCTGTGTGTCAGCAGGCATACCAAGGCTCAATTTCATCGAACAGCTTAATCACAAAAAGTAGCTTAGCACAGCAACAATATGCTTACCAGATTAAAAGGTTACCAACCAAAATACCATGTATTATGTACAATTTTTGACTGGTATCCTGCACATTTTTGCTCAGCAGAAATATTGCCTGCTTAAGCGGCTTTATGAAAGTGGGCCCTGGTTAGCTTGTAATGAAGTTGTAGTTCTGAGCATGTGCAGTTTGTGCACGTTACCAAGAACAATGGAACTACCTGTAGTCTGCTGCCACCTAGTGTCTCCTAATGTCTCTCATTGGCAAATATCATTGATCATTACTCAGTAACCCCTTGGGTGAACATAACCCCTTGTAACTACCTCGATTGGGATTCCTTATACCTTGATCAATCCTCTTTTAAATTGAAATCATATGTGAGAGATTTCACTGGCTCAAATCAGGAAATTACCCAGATTATGGTATAACTACCCCAACTGGAAATAAAAACTGACAAACATTTTTTTCACTTGCTGTAAAGCAATTTATCAAATGCTGAAACCAGGAAACTACCCCAATTAGGATTGAAAGTTACCCCAATTGGAACTCTATTTTTTAACGTATTGACTGGTTTAGGATAAAGATTATTTTCCGTAACCCCTTTTAAATCAGTCTCATCAAACATCGTTACAATAAAAAGACCAGGGTGCATTCCACTCTGGTGGATGTCAATGTTGGCCAACTAAGTGACGTGCAGTTTTTCAAACTGGACTGCAATGTGCACAACAAGCGTTACCATCATGTTAGCCAACGCAAACAATCTGAACAAAAACTGTTAAAACTCAAATGTAATCTGAGCCCAATTTCACAGAGCTGCTTATGAGCAGAACATATTGCCGAAAGATTTTTCCGCTAAGCACAAATAAGCAGAAAACCAGTCATAGATATAACAAGTGAAATGATATTTAGGCTGGTAACCTCACTGCGGTAAGCATAATTTTGTTGTGCTTAGGCAGCTCAAATCAGGTTTTTTTAGTAAGTGTTCATAATGTTTAATAAATAATACTTGGTTACAAAATTATGTTCAGAGCAGACGACAGGACATTTTAAAGGACCAATAAGCAGCATAATTAGTCATTATGGATACTCCAAAAAACAACTGGTCACAAATTGACGCGAACATACATACAGCTTTAGAAATAGGTGTGTTCCAGTCCCAACTGCACACTTAAAATCGGACATGCAAACATCTGCCAAAGTGGACTGCAACCCTGTTTTTTTACAAGCCCAGAAATTCCTTCTTGGTGGAAACTTTTTCCAAACCTTGGCTTTGGGTTCTGTTATCAATTTTGGGAGCACTCTGCAGGGTGTTTACAACATCAAACGGAGCCCGGACCCAGACACGGAGTCTCAGTCAAGGTTTGGGAAAAAGCCCATGCCAACTCTTCCTCCACCCCCCCACAAGGCAAGGGGCCCAGCCGTTAAAGTAAAATATCTTTAGAATCAATTCTATGCAGAGCAATGAAGGTACTTCTGTCCCGCAATATCATTTTACTGTCTGTCCAATAAAAATACATGAAATTATTATGCACTTAAATAGATGTACTAGCCGACCAACTGTTAAATTAATGTCAAATACATTTCAAATGAAATTCTGGTACAAAAATGTTCTTAAATTTTGCAATGAATTTGTTTTACTAATCAGACATTTTTTCACAGGAAAGAAAAAACAATGTAGTTAATAACAAATTATGTTGAGTATGTAAAATAACAAGTATGGCATCTTGACTGCCACTCCAGAATTACCATGAAAGGAAATGACACTTGGACATGCACCAATAACTACATTTGTTATCGCATTGCCATCGCCTTCATATTATACCTGTATCTGTACACACATACGGTAAACACTGGAGGCATTGTATGCCAATTCATCACGTGCCCCATGCTGGAAAAGTTTGCCTTCACAGGTTAAAAAAAGGGCGTAATGATTTTTTTTCCCAGCCAGATTTCCAGCTAAATCGACTGAATCTGTATGACCTACTTCAGTCTTGGCGTAGAGCAAACTTGGTGTTTACGGGAGGGTGTTTTATGGGGTTTCAATTAAGAAACATGTTTTCATTACAATTGTAGGTATCAAACAGTCATACTGGTTGCCTTAATTTTAGTAGACTTTGTCAGCCAACAGACCTTTATCAGGGTTTGGCCATCTTGATTTTCTCCAATTTGAACCAATGTAACCAAACTGAGGCTGGAAGAAAAAACAATCTGGTTCCTTGTTCAGTGCAATGAATACTAGCATTCATTACTGTTACAGGGAACATGACCAAGATGGTGGCAGCATGATAAAGGTCTACTGCATACCGAGATTTGTGACCCGCATTCCAACTCAGTGATGTTTGGTCGGGTTTTGGTCTTATAGTACACATGCACAAGCATCGTGGCAGAAACTGTGGTGGTACAATGGTAGCCCCGTTGTGATTGGGAATCCGCCAACCAAAACATGTTAAAACTTGCTTTCAAAATTAAAGAAAACAGTTGTATATAAATACATATGACAATCATTATAAGGATCCTGGTATGGCCATCTTGCTTTCTATCCATTCAACCCAGCATAAACCAAAGCGAGGCTGAAAGGAAAAAAATAGCCTGGTCCCTTGATATGATATGAGACTTTTAACTGTCGTTGTCACTGTGTGTATCCTGAGAACCAGGCGAAGATGGCCACACCATGATTTAAGGGAGTTTAAAACAACCCAAAGACATTTTTCACTGAATAAATAAGAGGCATTTTGACATAAGGAAACGTCAGGCCATGCAAACAAATCAACTAGACAGTAAGCCGGGAAATTTCTCAAGACAACGAACAGTCCTGGACATACACCCCTTGCATGTGAAGTCAGAAACCCAAAACAGCGCCCTCACTGAGAGTGTTTTGCAGGGCATACACGCATGCAAGTTTCCATTGTTTGACCACAGCGTTGGTGGCCAATGCAGGGGGTCTATACTGGGCTGAATGTTGTAATGCTGCTTTAAAACAGTTTTATTAGGATTGAGAAAATCTTTTAAAAACATAACAACATGACCGTTTAGCCAATAGTCTCAGTCAAATTTCACAAAATCTGCTTGAGTAGAAAATAATACTTAGAGAAAAGCATCAGCTGGACACCACCCCAGTAAATGTAACCTCTGTGACAATTTGGCTGGTAGCCTGTTCGTGTTAAGCAAGATTTGTCTGCGCTTAGCAATTTCTCATGGTTACCACCTTGAACATAATAGGGTCCTGCTTCAACTAAACACTTTTCCATGCTCATCAAATTTGTCAAATTGGCCCAAGGTCCTAAAAACAGTCCAGCTGAAGTAAATCTCCATCCTGACATGACCTTTGGCATGACCTTTAACCCCACCGTTCACCTGCCATAACCTTCACCCAAATACTAAAAATCATTCTTTGGATTATCTTAAAGCTGGGGTACCTTGCCACTGAGACTCAAAGGGAACGAGGAGTTTGGGGGGGGACACACACAAATAGGGCAACAGTGATGTCATCATACTTTCAGACACCTTTCAAAGTATTGGCTACCGACGTACCCTCCTCGCATCGACTTGAAGACGTTCTGCTCGAAAAGTCGTCTATTGTTCTGGAGGACCTCTGCAGCTTCTTTGTTTAGGGGATCATCAGGGTTGGGTTCCTAAGATAAAAAGACAAAAAATCAATAATCAATGACTGTTTCAAAAAGATGAAACAGGATTTGGTATCGTTTAGATAAAATAGATTGAAGACCTGCTATAAACTTAAACCTCCTATTTGTTTATTATTTTCTTTAAGGAGGTAACCCATCCAGCACAGCTGATCACTTGGAGACCCTCACATTGTATAAGAATATATCCAAGATGAAATAACATTGACGACAAGACTATGGCAGAAAAGCCGAAGAATACTATCCTTCTATCTAGATAAGCCTTGCAAGCCTGCACTATGATATCATGTGGTGAATGCATCTACACAGTACACAGTCAACCCTCTTACTGTCTGACTATTTAATATCATCCACTGTGGTTTTTGAATGATAGATAAACTATGCCAGCCTGCACTATCAGCGTTCTCACTTAACAGTGGTCCGCTGGCCAAATGCCAGTTTAAACACTGAGGGACCAGTCAAAATTCACTCTAAGTGGTCCAGCTGGCTGTTCAGGGTTGAAAAGCGTCCCCATTTCATTTGAAGTAAGGACTAGTGAAAAAGCTGATGGACTAGTGAAATGCCAAGCTAACTGGTCCTGCTGGCCAGTTAGTAAAAAGTTAAGGGCGAACCCTCGTGGCCGAGCGGATAAGATCACTGGACTCAAGCTCTGGTGTTTCTGATCAG
>CM021547.1:9641129-9674274 GCA_010994315.2 Pisaster ochraceus | reverse complement strand
ATGCTACCTGGTGAATTCAAAGCGGGGTGCTTGCGTAAAGAGCCTTGGACAAGGATAACTGAGGCTGGAAGGAAAAAATTAGTCTGGTCCCTCTAAATGGAACGAGGAGAACTGTCATATTCATTGTGTGAGCAGGGAACCCAACAAAGATGGCTATACAATGATAAAAATCATTCATGTATAATGCAGAACAGACAATAACTGATGACCGTAAAACATGTAAACTAAATCACTGTTGGCTTCTGAGGCATTCAGCTCCACATAAAACTGGCGGGAGCATGATACAAGTCTAATTCTTACCTTAATATATTTAAACAGACATTTCCTTCGAGGTCGATGTTGGGATGGTAGACCATTGTTTCACATTTGACCTTTGGTGCATCATGAGGGTAACCCTGGCCGATCTGTGATGAGAAAAAGGTTTAAGGAAAACTGACATTAATTTCAAGAAAACCTCCACGAAACCAAAGGTCTTTAGGCTTGGACTTTTGTCACTGCCATAATATCGAAACGCTTACCAGAAGCCCATGGGAAATGCATTTAATACAATATTATTTTGGCTTTTTTCCCCACTACATCGATGTGTGATAAGAATGTCATACTCGGTGCTTTCCTGCGATCCAGTGTTAATTTTGAGCCATGACACATGGGGAAAACTTTGGATAGAGTACAAGCATAACTTACCTTAAAACTGAAATAGAACCTCCCATTTTTGTAGAATCCCTGAAATTGGAAAAAATTCAAAACAACAGTCTCAAGAATACAAACAAATTAGGCAAAAGAAAATACTTGAGATTTATTCATACCACCGTCCCCCTTATCTTGCAATTACTTCCCCACCTTCAACCTTAACTCCCTTGAGTGACTTACTACGATCCTTGCTCACTCTTTTAAACTCCGACACCTTACAGTAAACTCCCAAACTGTTGGACCGATCCCATGCAAGCGTTATCAGTTTAATAGTGCAGTCCTCAGTCTAGCATCATTCAGTAACTCAACGCCCAAACTGTAGGACTCTGATTATGGTGGTATACCTGATCGCAAGATCACTGGGCAGGCTCGAGATGCTTTATGGCTTGTACTTGATTGATTGATCCCATGTAGAGCATTGTCAGTTTACAAAAACAGTCCTCAGTCCAACAGCAGGCCTGATACTTCACAAACGCAACGAAGGCAACTGCCTCAATTGCCCCAGGTCATTGCCTTGGTGACCCTTGAAATGTTCCCATGGAAATTTACAATTTCCTCATAGAGGTGCCCATTACCAAGGAGGAAACGCCTTGGTGCCCTTGCCCTTTCAAAAACAAAGCATCAGGCCTGCATCAGAGTTAAACAAAACATGTAGATCTTGGATTTTGATGGGTTGGGGGATATTTACAGTTGAAAGAAAAGGAGTTTCCCCACATCTTTACCTCATCGGGTGTGATAACGAGTTTAAAGTTGAGTATGTCATCAGGATCAGGGTATTCTATCTGGCAGGTTTTCGGTAGGTTTAGCTCATTTATATCTGGAAAAAAAGATAACATTGTAAGTCAGGTTTAGAGGAATGCAAACAATAAGAAACTTGCAGTCATCTTTGACCAACTCTCTGTTTGATAAAAAATCCTGAATGAAACTTGAGCACTAGGTAAAATTTCCACTCATTAATTAAATAAATTTCTTAATAAACAATGCTGAAAGTTAAAAACTAGGAGCAAGTTCGGGTGGGCGACTAGAGTGACTAGACTTACCAGAAACCATAGAGCACAGGGAGATTGATTAGGTCGACCATGCACTGGAGCATGGTCGGTCTAGTCAGTTCGAGAGCTACGTCACACAGTCTAGTCACTCAGAGTCTAGTCGCCCACCCGAACTTGCTCTAAAATAACACCCTACTCCCTGCAGCCAAGTGGGAGTAGGGAGTAGAGAGTAGTTTAACACCCTACTCCTTGGGCCTATACTCTCACTTGCCTACAGGTGACCTCCTTTCTCCTATATCCTCTTCTCCTATGTCAATTCACAACACCAGGGCTCAAAATTAGCACTGGACCACAGGCCTGAGGCCAGTGATTTTGGCATTCGGCCAATAAACTTCTGGCCGTACAAGTCCGGCAGTCTTGTGTTTTTTAAAGTAATAACACCTTACTGCATTTTTCACTTAAACTGATAAATACAAATATCTTTCAATTCCATAGAGTAATAAAGTTATTACCAGTAAACAAAATTGATAAATCTTTTTTAAAGGTAATGCTTGTTCCAAAAACAGCACAAAGGTGAAACTGTGTATAACAGTGTTCTTCTCATTTTGATTCTGGTCTTATAAAAAATGTTCTGGTCAAGAAAAAGTTTTGAGCTACAAGCCCTGCAGTCTTGTGGATTGTTTCCCCAAATTCGAGCCCCAAACACCATGTTTGGACTCAGATAAGATTAGAATGTCTGACCCAGTGATAAGCAATTCTTATTTGGGCATACTGCCCTCAGTCTTTCTGAATCCTTCATTTCAGTAAAGAGAATATCGAAGGGTTTGGGCGGGTTAGAGTTAATACTGTTGACATTTATTACTTAAGGAAATACAAGAGTTGCGGCAAGGTCTTAAATGGCTGTTTAAAACTGGCAAGTTCGCGGCCAGTTTTAAGACCAAGTCACTACTCTTTCATTCCCATTCATAAATGCCCTTTTTGTTGAAAAAAAAACCCATGATAGTGACATAGGAAAATTTGTAAAACATTTCCATTTTGCAAGTTTTCAATTCCTGTCATATCCTTAGGCTGTTTCGCAAGGTCGAACTACATGCAACTCTCAACAGTTGTGAGTACGCATCATGCATACTAAATAGATTTTGCATCAAGTACCAGTATGTATTGATTGCGTTACATGTAAATAAGCACCCCCGCATAAGCTTGCATGCCAAAACGCCTATTTCAAATATTTCTTAAAGGTCAAGTCTCTAGTACTACACATTTAAAAAGGACGCATGAACAACTGAAGAAATACAACAATGAATAAAAACCAACGACAAAATAAATATTGTGTCATACTCAAATAAAAATAATATCTAAATACATGGTTCTATCACGTGATATAGTGGCGGGCCGAAACACCAGCAATCTCAGAAATGTATGCCTTTATATATAGGTTTACGAACTTAATTGTTAAATTAATTTAATAAATTGATGAAATCATTAGTGAATTGTAAATACCACAGTAATAAATAGGGGTATCTGGATTTGAAAGAAGGACTTTAAAATGAGTGTTAACTATTCGTTTGAGTTTGACACCAAGAATATACGCCAGTAATTCCATGTGTTGTCTGTTTTGTTGGCTGCTGTTTTGATTTCCATATGAAAATGAAAATCAACTTGAAAACTAGCCACAATAATTGTAACAAAGGTAACTGAATTGAACATGTCCATCTGTCCATGTAATTGTAATGCACCAGTTCTTCATTTCATGTTCTTTGGCCGAAAAATAAAGTTCACTTAATTAAATCATGGAGGTAGAATTCTACCTCCATGATTAAATTAAATTCATGAAATGTGTACATTCTTCATTTTTCTTAATATTCGTTTTTCTTTTAATGTTAATTGCCCCGACAGGCAAAACAAATTCTCATTCTCTACACATGAGTCATATTTTACGTCATGATACAAATGCAGACAAAATGTCGACATTTCTCTTTTAGGCCTATGTCATTTCAGTTTTACTACTCCACCTTTCGTGCATCGTAACTGTGCCGCGGATGCCCTTTTCTGGTTAACTCCTGATTTTTTTCCGGCCGCCTCACCTTCCCTTTTCTCCTGCTTTAAAGAAAATAACTTAAGCATTGTGCATCTGTGTTACTCTGTGGTTTCCCTTCTGTCGGTAGAACTAAAAATTGCCCATTCGGTTTTGAGAAAACGATAAATTTATTTGATGTTCAGTTACGACTTTGAGAGGAATTTCGACAGTCTGCGTTTCTTCTCTCAACATGGCGACCTCTTGTGGTGCATAGCCTCGTTGTGAGACGGACGAATCCATTTTTTAGACGTAGCGTAGACACATAAGCGCGAAAATTGAAATTATTTTTTATAGTTGTACATTGTGTGCATAGTTTACCTTTGTAAATAGTTTAATAATTCGATGTTATTGTAAAATATTTAAAAAGAGTGTGCAATTGTCACAAGAATAATTTCAAAGGGATAACTTTAGATGGGCAAATGAGCAAAAAAATCTAAAACAAAACAAAACTAGCAAAAAAAAAAACCACAAAAACTTTTAAAAACTTAACTAAATTTCAAAAAGAAGAGCACATCATCATTACCTAATCCCGACCCAAGAAAAAAACCTTCCAGACAAAATAGTGTGGGCTCCCCCACAATGGGTTTTATGAAGTGGAACGGTCCAGGGGACAATCAGGTTTTGTGGACAAACTTTTTCATTTGGCATGAATTCATAATTATTTCATTAGTCGCTGGGAATTTGTTCATTAAGGGTTTTGTTAGTATTTCTTGACTTTTTTTCGTAAAATAAGAATTTTGTTTTCCTTTTCCACTAAGCATATTTTTAAAGAATATACAAGGACACAAAACAAAACAAAATCATAAAATAACAATGACTTTACCAAATTAATCATTCTTTTAATACCAATAACTCATCAAATCAAACAGTACAAAATATCTTATGGCCAAATACATTTTATGATTGCACCAACAATCGGTGAGAACTTGGCCAATCCAAGTCCCAACTTAAGGGTTCAGTTAAGATGGTGCGTTCACTTCATGTCCTTTATAATTTCATTTAAAAGTGCCATCACACCATAAAGAATGTTCCGTTAGTGAGTCACTTTGTCAAAAGTGCACAAGCTTGCAGCATATGGGCAAAGTTTTTGTTACCTGGCTTCATAAGTACTATATACATTTACATTAGTGTGAATTTTTTGTAAATATATTTTAAATCACTCATTTCAGCATTTACTAAGGCATTTCTTAACCACAAACTCACAAATTCTGTTTTTGAAAAACGCACATGACAGGCAAGCCTCGAAAACTATTCTGTCACAAATGAATCCCTAAAGAAAAACTAGCTTGGATATTTCATATACATTTCTGGTAAAAGTTGAAGCCAGTTTGAATTAAGTGGGCATGGCTTATCGTGGTTTAAACCTCTCACATAAAATTATGTAAATTTCAGACAGGTGCTCCAGAGTTGCGCCGAACCAAATTATTGATTTAAGTACATGAAAAGTTTGACGCCTGAAACAGCTGGAAGTAAAAAAATCAATTGTTGCAGTCCTTCGGAATGATTCTGGGCTGAGCCTCTTGGTTTCAGACGTCGATCTTGTCATGAGCTAAACGTAATGTAAATATTATGTTAGCTTCGCCTTTTTGAAACAAAAATTTATTTTGATCGACCTACAGTCACTCCTAATCTCTTTGGTTCAGTGCAAAGCGCCTGTCTGAACAGGGTGTAACACTGCTGGCTGGCAAAATGAGGGAATATCACACCTCTAGTGTATGGAGCTGATGGTAGCTCGTTACGCATTTATGCGGCTGCCTAAGTGCACTACTCACTATGGCGTTTGCCAACTAACAGTGTCTTTATGCATGAATGAAGGTAAACAGCATACTTGATGGGGCTAAATGATCATAGTCTACATGGCAATAACTTACAAGAGTTCACAAAAAAAGGATTAAATCCAGCCTTAAAAAAATCCTTTATAAGGCATGATTTTTTATATTTATTCAAAAAGGCAAATATTTCCTTCAGTTGAATTAAATTCAACATTTGTCACCTTTTCCCACAAATAGAGAGTTGTAAACATTTCTCAATTTTTTAAATTTTTTTAAAAGTAAATTCGATTCTAGATTCTATGTCACCATTATGATGTAACTCAGTGATGACATGATACGGTATAGCAAATGCTTACCAACCTTTGTGACTAAATATTCCTGTTAAAAAATACGTGAGTTAACATTATACCAGCTAGAACATTTCTGTTATAAAAAGTCTGTGTTTTGGAATGAAATACAATTGTACAAATTTTTACAAAACATAACAAAACACTAAAGCCACCATTTCAAATCTCTACGGATAAAATCTCTACGCACACTTTAACAAGCAAACTTTTCCTGTCAGCTGGCTCTGCGGAACATACACTGGCATAGAGGGATGGGGGGGCACGGGGGCCCCCAATTGGTGTCAGTGCCCCCCCCCCCACCACCAGGTGCCCCCTTTTAGAACCCGCCATTACGTAGATCAAGATTCAGTTTTTTTAAAAGTGCAAATGGAATCTATAATTGATTCGCCAACAGTGCCCCCCTAGAAAAATGGTGCACCCCCCTCTAACAAAATTACCTTAGTTACGCCGCTGGAAACATAGTAATCTCTATGAATGAATACAAATTGGCCGACAGAAAAAAAACGTGGTGCTTTTAATGCTTTTTTTTAACTGTGTGTTTTGCATGGGAGGACATAGCCCAGCACAACATCAATCCATTAAGCTCCGCCCTCTTACTGTATTGACCAATCACCAAAAGATACCTTTGCTGTCCATTTTTAGTGTGATTCCATTGCCTGGTTTATTATGATGATGCAATGATTGGCATGAGCTGTTATGATGGGTGGGGCTTTATCAATCCATAAACCACTTTGCACATGACATTACAAGCTCAAACAGCGCCCTCACTGAAGTTGAAGGAAGACCTATCATTGGCCAATAGTTGTGCAACCATGTTTCTACTGTCTGGCTACAACAATGGTAACCTATGCAAGGAGTATATTCAGATTTACCTTTGACCTGGCTGATGAAGCCAAAATGAGTGAAGTCAAAGTTCGAAAAAGACCACGCTTGCCTCTCTTTATTACACTAGCTCATTATTTTAACGGCTAGTTCAGGTCAAAGGTTAAATCTCGACACACTCAACCGTAACACACACAAAGTCTACAGCTTTATTTTGGACGGATATAGTTTCGAATATTAAATTCAAAAGTGTGCAATGCAAAGATAAATATGCTTTTACAAAAGTATAAGAAACAAACCTCAAACCTTTTTAAGTTTTAACAATTTCAAATTTCAAGAAAGCTAAAATTAGTAGACTTTGGCCTATGGGTCGACCAGTGGCTAATTCAAACCCAGGCCTGGACTTCCCAGAGGTACATTGCCTCTGATGCCCCGGTCTTTGCCCTGGTGCTCCTTTGAAATACCAGAAGTAGAAGTTACCTTCTCAAAAATAAAATGCACTACTGTACTGTCTTGACAATTTGCAACGAGAAGATCGAAACTGGCAAAAAATAAATAAAATAACAATAAGGAAAAATGAAAAGGAAAAAAATGTAAGTACATGACTATATGTAAACATTTCTACATAAAACACATTTTTTGTTTTTAAAAATTTAGTACTTGTATTTCGTTGTCCAATGAATTTCGTGGAGTTGATGAATTGCACCTGTGAAGAATTTAGTATCTTAAGCAAACTAACGATAATTAAAAAGTTAGTTTAAAAATATTAACACTTTTGTCATCACTTACCAATAAAATATTCTTCGATTTGTTAGCTGCATCTTGGAAAGACGTTATTAGAGGCAATATCACCTGTTAATCACAATAATGATTATTTTACATTTATTGGATGTGGGTGAGTGCATTGACGCAGAATATAATCTTGAGGTGAAATCTGGACTATTCCATTTTGCTAGGCGAAACCAAGTGAAATGGAAACGCCAGATTTCATCGAGCGATTATATTTTGTGAAAATGAAATACATCCAATATTTGCTTTATATAACAAAAAGATCCTTGCTATTTGAAATTTGTTCACAATAAACACAAAGACACCAAAACTCATCCACCCCTCACTCTAAAAATTCTTTTCAAAACTTCTGAACAACGAGGGCGACTTCATGCAACCAACAACCTCGATCACCGTGACAAGACCTCATCTCAATCAGACAAACGGGCAGGGATCGATTATTTTTATGAACGATACTGCAAAGCAATAGCTATCCATATTGGGCTCCTATATTGTTGAGCGTTGCAGCAGTAAATACATGGCAAAACAATGGATGTTCCACCAATCAAACCACAAGGATCTCTTTGTGTTGTATATAAAATGTATTATGCACTTTTATTGTTAGTAGGGTTGCTTTTTGGGGGGAAGAGGGGGGGGGCCTGGCTGAAATCTGGGACAGATTTCATAAAACTGCTTTGAACAATGTTTTACTCTTTACACAAACAAATTCACTCAGCAAAAATTTGCAGGGAACCAATCCCAAGCAACCTACATCACACTATATCTTGGCTTTGGAACAAGCTTTGTGCCAAGTAGCTTAAGTGGGCCATGGAGTCCAATCTTGTTGACCCTAGGATATGTCACGGTGGTGTGACCGGTGCCTCGTCATAGGACCAGGTGTATCATTTTCAGCAGCCTGCGCATCACCATTAGTTTCAATCCCTTCTTCCTCATCATCTGTTTCCGCAGTGAGCCTTGCATCTTCGCCCACGGCACTCTTCGGTTTCGCCAACGTCCAGTGCCAGAAACGAAAGGAGACCCTGTGAATGCAGAAGTTCCAGACGGTCCATGTGATGATTGCGATGAGTCCCAGCAGCCAGCCGACGGCGATGTACCGAGGAAACGGCTTCATGAGGAGGGGGAGGTCAAACTTGATGGCAATGAGAAGCTCGGTGAAGATGATCGCACTCATGACCCAAGACTGCTGGCCGAATGTCTTGCAGTCCCTGTAAATGAACAAAACATTCAAGAGGAAGGGAAAAGTCAAATTCAATATTGGATTGTACTCATTTTCCAATAGTTAAAGTCTACTTGTGAGTCGGGAAAAAATTAGAAATCTTTAACTTCACATTTAAACGGTATTAAATTAACATTGTATTTGATAACCTTCCAGGGCGAAGTTTGTCAACATCCAAAACATCCGAGAAAAATGGGTCTGTACATTTTTGTACGGGGATGTTTTGCTTCATTCTTGCACTTTCAGCATGAAATTTGAAACATGCCGTCATTGGATTTCAACAACTTATAGGTCTTTACACCACAAGGAAGATTTCATTCAAAGTATCATATTCAAGGCCATTTTGATTGAATATCATTCCAAGCCAGGAAATTGGGCCCTGTTTGTAATAAAATCGTGTAATGACCCCTTTCTCAACGCGCAGCGCACTTACAAGTGTCTATCCTGTCTGCCGATTTGGGAGTAAAAATGTATGCAAGGGAATTAACTCCTAAAATGGTAGAAATGGTAGACGCGGAATTACTTGGAGGTGAGTTCAGCGTTTTGCAAGGCTTGTACTTACCGATCACTCATGTACTGGAAGGTTTCTCGGAGTGCACAGGAACCCACGAGGACGTACAGGATCAGTCGGAGCCAGTTGAGCAGATGAGGAGGAGGAATCCATAAGATGAACTTGAGATAGAATGTGTTCAGCTCCGCTAGCAGATACTTTGAAGAACAGAAAGCAAAATTAAAGAGTCAGAATATGGGACTTTACAGTGTCCAAGTAACGGATTTAACCACTTCATATCGGTATTTTGAAAAAACTTCTGCCCACTTGCGCCCCCCTAGCCATGTCCAGGAGTAAGGTTATGATTACACACAAAGAAATGGACTCTAAAGCGTTAATTGTGGTGTGTCGTGGAAGAGCAAGGCTCTGGTTATTCTGATCAGCAGAGTGTGGGTTCGAGTCCCATTCGGCGCACTTGAGTCCTGAAGCAAGATACTTTACCATAATTGCTTTATCTTTTGGATGAGACATTATTCTCATACATCCCATGTACCAGGATTGTTGAAGAACACTTATCATGGAAGAGTAGCAGTTAATCCTGGTGTTTCTGGATCCCATAGCAAGCACCCTTGTTCACAGGTTTCCTCAGGCTTGCCAGCTTAAGTTCACTTATGAGGCACCCTTGTTTTATTACCAGAATGAATAGTAATAATAATAGCTGCCTCTGTTACCATAGATATAATTCCAAGAACAGCCAACCAGCGTGTAATATTAGCAGTGGGCTGCCAGTCAAATCTTGTCCAACTATATGGAGTAAACTGAAGTACAATTCTCTTTAGCTTTCCCCTGGAAAAAAATCACAAATATGAAGAAAAAATTATGTTATTGTTTGTGGGGAAAAAGTATTTTCATTAGCTGTAGCTATTTCTAAAATTTATTCAGATTGTGTGATACAAGCTTTTTCTAAAGTTCTTTTAAAGACTGGGGGCATTCTGGACCCAAATGTTGGGAGTTTGGCCTAAGGACACTGAATTGAATCAAGGCCCTCAGAATGATTTTTTCTGGGAAGTGCAATTAGGGGCAATCAAAATGGTTTTATTATTATGTTTTGGTGAATTTGATCTGCAGTTAAAAAGAAAACACAAACAAGTTTCTTTTCAAGCAGAATTCATGCTGCATTTTCGGCAGCAACTCACGCTAGCTTGTGCATGGGAAGAACCCTATGATAATCTCCTTGTTAAAAGGTACATGTAGTGTCATAGACTGGTTTTTGTCAATGAAATCCTGATTTATAGGCAAAATTTTCAAGAAAGATACTACAAAAGTCACCTGTGAAAGTTTCAGTCGAACACACTGTCTATTTATTGAGAAAACAGCAAAAAAACATTCAAGGTATTTTCATAAAGAACGTAGAAGGCAACCCTTTTTAGCGGGTACCAACCGCATCTCTGGCTGTAATGAGGGCAGCATTCAAGCAGACACCAAGCAAATTTTCTAAAGTCGCCAAGAGGCGATCTTTGGAGATGCAAATTTGTTGACATACTTTTATTGATTTCAAATCAACGAGGGCACTTCAGACAAAATAAGTGTGCAGCTTGCTTATTACCATTACCATCTTTTTTTTAAAAAGGAGGTTTTCAGATTAAAAATACCAAATTTCCTTTTGGTGCCATTACCAAAGAATGACTCTATCTTAAAATCTCAAACTAAAATCAATTAAAGTGAGACTGGAAGGGAAAAAATAGTCAGGTCACGTTCTGGATGTAATGGGAACTACTCTTCATTACTGCTGTGTTATAGATAGAGTACTGGACCAATATGGCGGCACATACTTACCGATAAGAGGGGATTTTCCACAGACCTGTCCATTGGTACTTCTTCATATTCAGGTAGTTGAGGGTTTTCATTCCTAGCCATATTCCGGCACCATTGCAGATAACTACATCCAGGATCCACTGTAAAGATAACAACAGAGGGGTTCAATTGGTATGGCAACATATTGTATACCACTGCCAAGAGTTGTGTTGCCATTTATTAAGGTTGGGGCATTTATCATCAAATCATCAAAACTAGCAAACTCAACGCCAGAGTCACGCTTCAAGAGCATTTAAATATAAACAAAAGTTGAAATCTATTTACAAATTTCCATAGCATAGCATTTATTTATTTGCAATCTCAAAATAAAAGCGGATGGATTTAAATACACTCGATAACAATAACATCACTTAAAACTACAATACTAAAAATCACCCCAGTGCAAGCCTCTATGATTCTTCCTTCAAAACGATTAAACGAAGTAGACAGTAAAAAAACATGAAACCATCCTTTTCTTAAAAATAGTAGCCTTAGACACTATCCAAGGCTGATTGACATTCCTTTTGTTGGTGGATGGTGTCTATCTTAATCTCCCACAAATCCCCTACTATTTGTTGGACATTTTAAGTTGCTGTGTATGCTGCCCACTGTGGTTTTGTGACTGTAAAGACTGGGTGACACTGCTCTATTTTTAATCCTTGAAAGCGTGTTGACATCAGGGCCCAATTTCATGGCTCTGCTTACCATCAAATTCTGCGCTTATGATCACCTTTCTCTGCTTACTGTGCAAGCGCCAAATTTCTGGGCTAGCTGTTTAAGCGAAGAATGCCTAGAAACGTGGAGTACGCACGCGCACAAGCAAAAATTCTCTGCTAACCCATGAAACACGCTTGACGTAAGCAAAGAATTCCCTGCTTACGTAAGCACCGATTCTTTGCTTACGGTAAACAGAGCCATAAAATTGGGCCCTGCTCCTTTTACAGATTGGCTGAAAGCTTTGATTGGAATGGGTAGAAATAGTAAAACGGTTAAACGGAAGTCACAAGTTCTGTTTAACCGTTTTGGAATTAACCGTTTAAATTAACGTAAATGCACAACTCTATCTTACTTACATGGTCCCACCAGCACTCTGCAAAGTTGGGCAGCTGATGCTCCAGGGAGTACTCCAGCACCTCAAACATAATGCTGATGACCCAGCACACCCAGTAATCTCTTATCATTAACATCTAGATGAGTAATCATGAATATTCATAAAAGCTCAAAGTAGGCGGGTCAGAGTAAAAGAGAATCTCCACTGACTCAAACTTGATACTGATGACACTGAGACTCAATACTTAGATTTATCTCTTGTCATTAAGATCAGAAAGGGTAATCATGAATATTCATATAAGCGCAAAGTAGGCGGGGCCAGAGTAAAAGACTCAATCTTAATACTGATGACCAAGACTCAACACACTTTTAGTTATGTCTAAAGGGTGATCATGAATATTCATAAAGAATATTCATATAGATATAAGGTAAGAGTTGTCAGAGCCAGAGTAAAATAATTTTAATTTCATATTCAAATATGACATTGATGAGCTAGCACACAACTAATCTCTTTCCACTAGAATCAGCCTGTTGTGATCATAAATATTCATAAGAAAAAAACCAGCATTCACATGTTAGTTCAAAGTGGGTGGAGCTGGGTATACCCAAACATGGTACACATGACCAAGGACACCAGTAGTCTGATCATATTAAAAATTGCTATGCTCATATTATTTCAAAATGGGCTGGGCCTCAGTAAAAAAACATCCAGCAAATTCCCTTAACAGTGGTCAATTTCCGGTAAAAACACCTGAGCATCAGTCACAATTCTCTCCATGTCGTCTGGCAGCTACTTACGTGTTGAAACATCCCTATTTAATATGATTAATTTTGGTTTTACCCTTACACTGATGTGTAATAAGCACTCTATACTCAGTGCTCTCCCGAGCTCTGTGAAAAAAATCCACAGGCAATCACTCGGGTGGGATTCGAACCCATGACCTTTGCATTGCTAGAGCAGATGTCTTACCACTAGACCACAGAGTTAGCCTGATGGCTTTTATGAATATGAATAAGGACTCTTGAAAAAGCTTGACAAGTTAAGAAGGGAAAGGCTAAATGGTCCCGCTGGCTAGTCACTGAAAAACTTAAGGGCAAACCTTGACTTGGAACATGTTGGATGACAAAACTTACCTTGAAGTACCATCCCAGAAGGTGCCCGATAACAAACACATCAAATTTGTCCTGTTGGTAAATGGTATCAGACAATACTGCATCAAACGAAAAAACAAACAAACAAAAAAGCAAACAAACAAACAAACAATACAAAGGGACCAAGGCCCCATTTGCAAGATTTGGAATTAAGAATGCGTTTTAAAATTCAGTTTTAAAAGTCAGAGCTCAAAGCCACAGCTGTGGTTTTATAGTTGAACAGAGTGTTGGACAAATTACCAATATGGTGAGGGTATGGAGGTAGCCATTTTGTTTTTCTCTCATTCAAATCAATGTGACCAAACTGAGGCTAGGAGTGTAGAATAGTCTGGTCCCTTTTTGTACAATGAGAATAGCTAATCAACTGTTTTGGGCACACCGGGTACATAACACATGTCGGTAACTTACCAATAAGTTAACCCAGGGATTATCTGGGTGGCCTTCGGGATCATAAATCTTACAGTTCTCAGCATAGGACTGCTCAGGTAGAGGTTTCCCTAACGCAGGGTCCAGGTAACCAACCAGTTTACGAGCATCATCAGCTGTCTGAAGGGGGAGGGGATAAAAAAAATTGTAAAAAAGCAATTGCAGAATTGTATTTTTCTAAAAAAAAATTATAATAGTGAAGTATCAGTCTCAAGGGCACAAGTGTCATGACAGGAATTCTAACCCACATTCTGATGACTTGAGTCACCGGAATTTGTGTTCGCTGGGCCAGACCAATTCCATATGCCAAATCAAATGATTAAACACAAAATAGAATGTTCATTATGGAAAATGCCTGTTGCTGGATTTGTTGTCTTAATGCACCATTAAATTTGGGGTTTGTGGGAGGAGTTTGGGTGGAGATGTGGGTGGATGGGAGACCATACCTGAAAGAGTAAGAACACCAGGCCCAGCTCGTAGACGACACTAATGCAGACGACAAGTCTCCAGAGAGCTGGATGAGGGCGTCTGAAGGGGCCATCTCGTACCTGAGTCATACCAAAGACACAGAATACCAAGATGCATGCAACAATTCCCCTGCAAATAATCAAGAAATGGTACAATCCAAAAATTGTAAAATAATCTCACTTGAAGTAAATAAGAAAATCCATCGGCCCACTTTGAAGTAAGGTTTAAGAAGACTGGGCGAAGTCTAAATATGAGGTGGAGGTTGAATGACTATCAAAGTACAACTGAAAAATAAAACTAAACAATTGTGATTTAAAGAGGGAATGTCAGCATGAATGTCGGCCTGTAGCTGTACATGGAATAATAAACTCTCATCCAGTTACAGCAAGTGCGCGCGCCCTCCACAGATACAATACGGAGGAAGGGAGCACGCCTGCAAGAACTTAGTGAGATTTCTTAATTCCATGTACAGCCACAGGCCTGCTTTGATCATGTCGAGTGCCCCTTTAAGTAATGGAACAGTAATTTCAAAACACCTCCGGCAGTCCAGCCTGGTTTTTTTTAATTGACTATTTTTGACATAAATTTACATCAGTTGTACATTCTGTTAAACAAATACCCAAAAGCAAGATGTTAATTCACGAGGCAAGAGAGGCAGTTGCCTCCATGCCCCTGGCCATTGCCTTGTTGAAAATGCCTCTTGTTGCCTCTGAAGAGGTGCCCTGCACTAAGGAAACACTGCCTTGCCCTAACACTATAACTAGAGGGGTGCATCCACCTGCACAAACTGACTAAAAGGCTCCTTCTTCCCTGTATGAGGAAGATGACGATGACGAAGTATAATTCTTACCTTTTAACGTTCCACTCAACATCCTTTGTTTGATCTTCAAAGATGGATACATACAGGAGGGATGCGATGAGGCATATCAGGGCAGTGATGGAGTGGGCACGCCTATAAAGGAAACAAACATAACAGGTGTACAAACTTGGAGCAAGTTTGATTGTCTCATCCTACTCGACCCATGGTTGACCACTGACTAGCAACACACATTTTTAAAAAACGTTTATCGGTCGAAATTTGCGCGTATCTGCCCAATACGTTAGCTTGTGCGTTCTCTGGATTCTATTTTGATGATCTCACCAGAAATAAGTCACAGTTCCGTCATCTTCCACATTCGTCAGGAAAGATGAAAACCCTGTTTGAAATGGTTGATTCCTATCACCGGTACCCTGGCTTCTGGCATCCCTGAAAGTCCTAGTCGTCATCTTGTACCCTCAAACAAGACCAGTGTTACAACTTCAGTCAACGCTTTTGAGTGTGATGCAAACTTGTTACCATGGAAATGCTTTTGCTTGTTGACAGATGTGAAGAGCTGAAACGACAATAACTGTGCAGCAAACAAAAGTTTATTTGTTGCATTAAATAGTTTTAGATTAAGTACAACAAAGTTCTATTTCTAAATGAGATTAAATAATTAACTTTAAGGGGCTGGACGCGGAATTTCAGCCTTTATTTGCACAGGTTGGTTGTGTGGCAGATGCATTTATTCAAAACAAGAGGATGCAACTTTAAAAAAACACAAAATGATCAATGTTTCGATTGTTTTGGGATTTTAAAGTCCCATCCTCTTGTCTAATTGTGATAATTGCGATGGTCACAGAAGGACTACGACTATCGCAACTTTCTCTTGTCATGCTTGTCTTGTTTTCAATAAATGCACCTGCCACGCGGCAATCAACCTGTTTTAAAAGGCTAAAATTCTGCATCCGGCCACTTTATCTCCATTAAATTATTAAAAAGTATAATTTAAAGTGTAAACAACTTAAATTTTAAAAACATATAATTACCAAGCCTCTGCTGATGTAAACTTAATAAATATGATATCCGTGCAGATATTTTGTGGACGATCAATGCTTATGCTTCAAAGCTTGTCAGTCAAAATATGCAACTAAAATGTTACATGCTGATTTTTATTTTCTTGAGGGGGGGGGGTCTGGATAAATCGATCATTAATCATCATCAACTAAAATTTGTTTAAATAAACAAGTCACACAAGCTAGACACATTCTCAACTTTATCACAAACCCATTTTAACTTAAAATCTTTACATTAGTGTGTAAATAAACTGCTTTGCTCAAAATTTCAGCAAAAACAGTTTACACACTAGTGTAAAGATTTCGGCCAGCAATTTAACTTACTTTATATGCAACAGAGACAATATAACTTGCTGCAAGTTGGGACAGCAAAAGAGACTTATCCCACCAATCACTAGCTCTGACTAGTGTGATCTAGAAACTTGCTTCTTCTCTGACTGTCTAACTGCAGCAAAGTGTGACATCGGTGTGGAGCGGTGTGGCGCGCGCCCAGCAACCCAAAGTTACCGAAAAAAGAGGTTCACCTGCTCGTGTGTGCGCGGCGCGTGTACCGCGTATGTTTAATACGAAGATGTGGAACCCAAAGTAAACTTCATTAAGTCTTTCTTCATCAAGTCACACGCATTTATGGGTACAATACCTCGTTTCTAATAGATAACTGCTGTCAGGAAGACTGGTGAAGTCTAACTGAAATTAAAGTACCCCTCGTAGAAAAAGTCGACGGTTCCACGTACGACGAATCAAAACAATAAAAGTGCAGGTAACCTTTAACCTCTTGCTCTCACACGATGTATTTATTTATTGACACTTTTCAACTGCACTGATATTCAATACAATACGACGTGTTGCGGGTGAAGAGGAACATCAAGTTCAAAGTTGTTTTAAGGTAAAATAGAACGACTTATTATGTATAATTGTTCAGATAAATGATTTGCCGATTTGTACTATTATTCAAATGTTCAGTTTTTATTTAATTTAAGTTGTGTTTTACTTTTTTGTACAAAAAAGTACACCATCATCTATAATCACAACAATTCAGAGTAGACAGATTAGAAGTAAGAAATAGAATATAGAGGAAGGAACCAACATGAGTACACTTAATAAATTACAAACTGAACAATACACCCACCACCATCCCATGAGCCTGAGGAAAATATGCACCAACCAATTGTAGAGTCTTGAGCCTGGGTAGGATTTCTCCTGCCCTGGGTCCTTTTTTCCGATGTGCGGAATAGTTGTGGATAATCGGGTGACCAAGTCTGTTCTGAGGTGATAGTAATCTAAATTGAATACGATTTTTGTTTTGCTATATTCTAACTTATTGTACTGTGGGCAGGTGGGTAATTTGTCATTGTAAATTTTCTGTATTTAATTTTCAATAAATTAATAATAATAGGGTGGTCTTACAACATCAGATTTGATTGTTAATCCATGGTTAAATGTAATGTTTTGTCATCCATTTTGTGCATATTTTGGGCTTATTTTGGGCTTATTTTGATCGCAGATTTGCAGCAATCGAAATAAGCAAAATAATTTGTAGGTCCTAACATTTCTATCTCCATGCATTTACCATTTCTGTACCGTCTACTTTTAAGTTTAAATGCCTTAGACCCTCCTGAACGTTATTATAGGTAATATCAATTACCTGTGTCCTCAACCTACCATTACCAAGCATCGCCGCTGAGACGTAAAGGGCCATCCGGGAGCTGGCTACCTGCTGGCTCATTGACATTGTAGTGAGGTTGTCTTTATCCATCAGAATGTGATGTGAAGAAAATTAGGAATTCATCCGTTTTCTATCATTTCAGGTAAATGTATCTGATCATCACTGTCGTTCAGGTGGTCTAAATGTAACATCTCAATGGTCACATCAGTCGGCATGGCAACTCATAGAATCCTAAGCCTTCACTTCAATCAAGATCATGGTAAGAAAGAAAATCCCATCAGCGAACTCTGTGAAATCTCAAGAGGAGTAAGATCTTAAAAATGAATAGTCTCTATAATTATACAATAACCCTCCTACTGTCTGACCATTAATCATCCACTATGGTTTTGAGCATTGATAGATGCACTATGCCAGCCTGCAGTATGATATCATGTGGTGAATGCATATACAGAGAACACAGCCAACCCTCCTACTGTTACTGTGGCTTTGAATAATAGATGCCAGCCTGCAAAGTGGTGAATCCATCTACTCAGTACACAGTCAACCCTCCTACTGTCTGACCATTCAATATCATCCTCTGTGGTTTTGAATGACAGACAAACTATGTGGTAATTTCTGGTTATATGCATCTTGCACATGATACCAAACTACACATGTGCTGCAGTGGAGAGTACTGGCAGTGGAATGGTTTCAAACAATAAATTCACTGGAAAATATTACCAATAGTTAGGAGGATTTCCAATGACAAATTTCAATATATTTGTTATCAAAATTACTTGTTTTTTATAGGTTGTTTTTCCTGTGGAATGGAGGGAGGGTTACGGATTTATAACACTGAACCTTTAGCAGAGAAATTCAGATTAGGTAAGTACAAACACTCAACAGAACTGGAAGAGATTTATCAACAAGACTGCCGGATTTGTCGTCATAAGTTTACTTGCCCGATTCTGTAATCACAGGCAGTCCAGTCCAGTGTAAATTTTGATCCCTGACCCATTTTTCATGGAATATTGAGAAAAATAGGGAGACTGCCAACATATGGCTAGAAGGCATTTATAAAGCGCCACTACATTAAGAATGCAGTGCATTAGATTGGGTATAAATAACTGTTGATACACTTCTTGAATTTGCATAAAGAGTCAAATTCTCTGATGGAGATAGTGAGCGCATTCCAGGTTTGGGGAGCAACATGAGAAAAGGTGCGACTTGATGCAGACTTGAGAAGCTTGACAGAGTTTGGTTCCATGAGGCGAATAGTGTCAGATGCTAAACAATGGCTTGTCTGTCCAAGCCGGTAGCTCAGTTGGTAGACCACTGACAGTGGCACGTAAACCCAGAGGTCACAGGTTCAAATCCCACTTCTGTCAGATTGTCTTCATTGTCCTAAATATTGTATTATTTGTTTTCAGATAAAGATGAAATTGGAAGTGTGGCTCAGGTAGAGATGCTCTACAGAACAAATCTCATCGCTATTGTAGGTAAAAATATAAATAAACTTCCTCTTTTTCAACAGATGTCCCCACTTGTGTCTCTCTCATTCACTAACTAATTACCTTTTCGCAGTCTTCCCACATTTGCTTTTGTCTTTTGTGTTTCCAACCACTTGTGGTTAAACCAGCCCCTTTCCTCCTACCCCTCCCTGTTGTCTCCTTTTTCATTGTTCATTCCTTGCTTCTTCTGACTGCATTCTTCCTTTCTCTTTTCACTTATCTGTACTTGACTACTTCTGTTATACTAGTTCACTTGTATGTGCATGTTGTGGTGTCATTTAGCTTGTCATTTAACCTGTAAACAACGGTTTGCTATGTGAACCAGAAACACCAGGGTTAACCCCCTACTCTTCCACGATAGATATGTTTTCTGGGTTCTTTTACGTGCACTACCAAATCCTACAACACGGAACCTACGGCTTAATGTCCAATTCAAAGTACAAAGCAATTATGGTAAAGTACTTAAGGACCCAAGTGCCATGCCCAGAACTCGAACCTACACTTTGCTGATCAGAAACACCAGAGCTTGAGTCTGGTGCTCTTCATCGCTCGGCCACGACACGCCACTGCATAGAGCATTGTTTTCATTGTGATTCAAGTATCATATACCTTTGATTCTTAAGTTTTGAGCTCAGGAAGTACAAATCACTTTATGTTTCTCACTTTACATTTTCAAAGTGTATTCAACTTTCTTTGTAGGGGGTGGTAGCATGCCAAAGTTTGCCGAGAACACCGTTCTTATTTGGGATGACACTAAGAAGAAATTCATTCTGGAGTTAACGTTTCCATCCGTCGTATTGGCAGTCAGACTACGAAGGGACAAGTAAGTGTTTCATGGTACATGATTTAAGGTTTACACACTTATTATTATCAAGTAATAAACCACAAGGGAAACTGACTGGGTACATTTTTTAACTAATTTGGGTTTGAACAAAGAAAAATTGACTGCAGCCGGGACTTGAACCAACGACCTCTGGATTAACGTACCAGCGCTCTACCAACTGAGCTATCCAGCCCTATGTTGGCGGTCTCCCTATTATTACAATTATTATTAATATGTTTTCTGTTTCCAGTGTTGGTATAAAACTTGTTAATGTTATTTTGGGAATATAAATTTGTAACAAATTTTCTACTTTTGTTTTGGCAGAATAATCATTGTCCTCAGAACTAGAATCTTCGTCTATAGCTTCCCACAGAATCCGCAAAAGCTTTTAACATTTGACACCAGACCAAACCTAAGATGTAAGTAACAAGTCTTTCTCAATCTTGTTTCACCTCTCATGAGACGTCAAGCACCGGACTCTTCCGACAGGTCATTCCTTTGGTTTTGCCTGAGTTTGGAGGATGCAGTCCTGGACTACAAAACCAAGTTATAAATTGGGGCAGTAGGGTTGGCTCAGAGCTATCTTCCCTGCCCTTCATCTGTGTGGACTCCAGTTTGATTCCCTGACTGAGCCATGTGGTTTGGGTTTTCAGTCCACACCTGCTGCATGGGTTTCCCTCTTTGGGGTTTTCCTCCCAAGTCTAAAATTTAAATTTTTTCATAATCTTCTTTGCAAACAGCTGTGTAATTTTTCCATTTGGATACATTGCCGACTATGAAACTCAGATTCAGATAAATTTATATTGTATTAGTGGTTTATTTAATCTGAATAAAAAACAACCAAAAGGTTGACAACATTCAAATTTACAAAGTTTTTACAGAGTTAAGAAAAATGGAATTAACAATAAACAGGTTAAATCCAATAAAACAGGTTAAACCCAATAAAACAGGTTAAATTTACCCTTTGCATATGACGTCAAGAGCTCAAACAGCGCCCCTCACTGATGTCAAAGAAAGATGATGATAAATTATAAAATAATTTACAAGTATATTTTGTGCCCTTTAAATAAAAATGATCAAAATTGCATTGCACATTTTTTAATACACAGAATGGAAAAAAGGGAATTTAATTAGCTCTTTTCTCATTTTTTTATGAACAACTAAACACAATTGTGAGTTTGGCAAGAAGTGTCTGGTTTTGGCATGGTCCATCACATATTTAATAAGAATGTCTGATTAAAAATGTTTTAAAATTCCCCTCCAGGCCTATGTGAAGTAAGCCCCGGCAGCGACAATCAACTCTTGATCTTCCCCGGTCACAAACAAGGCAGCATACAGCTCGCTGATCTGACCAATACTGAACCAGCCACATCCAGTTCACCGGTAACCATCAACGCACACCAGACAGACATTGCTTGCCTTGCAGTCAACCAGGAAGGAACGCTGGTTGCCACAGCCTCGATCAAGGTACTTATGTATTTCGTTGTACTTTACTCAACTTTTCTTCCACTGAGTCTTTTCAATTTGTAATCAGCAAGGATGGGAAATATCAGACTTTTTATGCCTGCCAGGTGACAAAAAGTAGCTGTTATTTTCTCCAGATCCGCTCTTTGATCCAGAAGCTCCTTGAAATTTATAACTCCAGGGCTTACCAAAAGGCGGAAATGCTGTCATTTCAACCATGTTTAGACATAGTCTTAAAATTTCAATCTTAGTTTTAGACCACTTTGTTAGCGATGAATCTCACTGACGAATCTCTGGTTTTTCCTAGGGAACACTGATTCGTGTGTTTGACACTCTCAGTCGGAAGTTGCTTATTGAGCTCAGAAGAGGTGCTGATCCGGCAACTCTATACTGGTAAGATACAATTAATAATTCCACTGGACCACTGGATCACCCAACCACAGAGTCCTGTAATTGTAGCATTGCGTCAGTAACCTCAAAGCCAACCAAGTCCTGCAGTTTAGTGTATCCCCAAACACACAAAATTTACTAATTGTTATTTAAGCTTTTTATTTCCACACTACAGTAGTCAGTGTCCCCACACTTGGGATGATTGGGATACCACCGTAGATCTAAACCTTTCTTCAAATCTTCTCAGCTTCGCGTATGTTTTGCCTCTTCAAATTTTTAGAGCACAGACTTGTTTGTGTGACCTGGTATTCATTCAGACTTATTTGTGGTTATTTAATGTCTGCTCTTACAGTATCAACTTCAGTAATGACTCTGCATATCTGTGTGCCTCGAGCGACAAAGGGACAGTTCACATATTCGCCTTGAAAGACACGTCATTAAACCGACGATCCACGTAAGCATCTTTCTACTCCCTTCTAAAAACCCTTATTTATACAGGATTATGAACTATTTTCCTCTGAAATGAAGTCGTATTGTGAGCGCTTACTGATTATAAAGTTTTTTACTAGAATCATTTTTTCTGTCAACTATTTTCCTCTGCAATGAAGTTTTATTCAAAAAAACTGTATCTGACATGTCTGAAAACCTAAAAGAAACCAGCAAAAGTTGTTTTCGATTGTAGCAACCGAAATAAAGGACAGTGTGTTTACATGCTGAAAATTGTGCAAGGTTTTTCGCAATTTTTTCCTGATCCACACAATGGATTAAGCCTAAATTTTCACAGGTTTGTTATTTCATATATGGTTGATCACACAAAACATGTAGACTGTCTGCTAATAGTTTGTCAGCTCTACCAATCCTGTATAACACCTTTAAGATTCAATACAATTTACCCCAGAATTAAATACATTTGACCTCACCAGTCACGCTCCAATTTCAATTTATTAACATTTCAGTTTGAGACACTATGCTTCTCTGTTTAGTGCTTAAATCTAACTAAATATTCCTAACCCAAGATAATCTGATCTTTGTGCAGCAAATTAACGTCCTCTGACTGAACAACGATCTCGCTGACCCTTGTTCATAGTACACACTTAAAAAATACACACATTTCTAGTTATTCGTTTTATTACTCTTTTTTTTTTTTCAAAGGTTCTCCAAGATGGGTTTTCTGGGCCAGTATGTTGAATCCCAGTGGGGTTTAGCTAATTTCACTGTTCCAGCTGAATGTGCTTGTGCATGCGCCTTTGGGCCCCAGAAGTCAGTTATTGCAGTCTGTGTAGATGGGACGTTCCACAAATACGTCTTCTCACCAGAAGGGAACTGCAATCGGGAGTCATACGATGAATACCTTGAAATTGGAGATGATGATGAATTTTAAAAGGACTTCTTCAAGTCTAACAAACACTTTGCCTAATGAAATGAAAATGAGACTTAATTCTGAAACAGACACAGTCCTTTTATTTCCTTTGATAATTTTGTCCTGAGATTGGAGATATTCTGAAAGAACTTCTGCAAGTCTAACCGACTTGTGTTTAATGACCAGCCATCTTGGTTTTATGTACACTACAATGCGAATTGAAATGGAGGCTAACTCCCAAAATGGATTACACGTACACCCAGAATTTATAGTATTTTTTCTTTTATTCTGCAAACAATGTTGAAATCACTCCACTGGTAAAAATCTGAACATAACATTGCATTGATTAATTATTTGACATATATATCTACAAATGTACACAATATTTAACAACAATCCTTTTTAAAATAATTATAATTCAGTTGTGAATTTTTCAAGCTAGGCCCAATTTCATGAAGTCTGTAAGCACAAAAGTCACTACACAGAAAAATCCTGCTTAGCAGAAGTAAGATACCAGCCAAAATATCATACAGTTTACATTGTTATTGCTTAAAGTAAATAACAACTTGGCCCAATTTCATAAAGCAGGAAGCACCTCTAGCAAATTTCTATGCTGAGCAAAAAATAAATGGGTACCAATCAAAACAATGTAAACTTTATGAAATTTTGGGCTGGTATCCAGTTTCTGCTAAGCAGTATTTTTCTGTGCTTGGCAAATTTTTGTGCTTACGTGCTTTATGAAATTTGGCCCTTATACAATGACCTGCTTAGTCACAACTTACTGGCTATTATTTGAATTCTTCAGACTATAAAGACATTTGCTACATTTAATGTATGTCAAATGATTCGAAGCAAGTATTTGTACAGCAACCTCCAGATGTGTAAACCCTGGTTCCATTGTGCCATACACATTCTTTCAAAATTGTGTAGAGCTCACCGTCTCTTAAATGTAACTACGCAAAATCTTGCCCAAATCATGTGACACAGCAAACTGTCCAATTCATCTGAGGAATTCAAATTTAAGCTTGTGACTAAGCAAATCATTGTACTAGACAATCGGATATAGCAAATGGCTTAATCGGACAGGGCCTTGAATTGCATCAAATTGGTTGTTGATGTACATACTGTACATACAGTTGGTGTGTAATGTACTCTACACAATGAAACCTACAGGATGGACCTGTATTGATACAATTATAAAGTAAAGCTGCATTAACTTGCACAATATGTAAATATATTTGTACAAAATTATAATTTATTAGCTAATTAAATATTCCCACATACTGTGAACCCCAAGCGGTTCAAATACTTGATGATTCAAGTGGTCTTTACGCTCTATGGTTGAAATTGGGACCTGGGCCTAGTTTTATAGCTGTTTAAAGACAAAAGTTTGCTTAGCACATAAACATCTTGCTTATTAGAAACAGATACCAGTCAACTCAAAGTAGCATATCGTCAGATCAGGACCATAAGGTTGTTAGTGCAGTTTGTGTGGATTTCATAAATTGGAGTTTATTGATCAAGAGTGGTCTCCAAAATAATTGTTTGGCAAAAAGAAACATTCAGTTTCAAAGAAAAACATTGAATTGTGTATTTTTGTTTTCTAATTTATTTTTTCAAATAACACTTATTTTCACTACGCCCTTTTGATTGTTCTGGATACGATATTGCAATACGACTTAAAATAGTACTTAGCCCACGGTAATGACCCCTAATTGTTTTTTGTCTTCTTCCGTGCTAAGTTTTGCTTAGCGGATGAATTTGTAGAGCACCATTTTCTGCTTAACATTTTCTGCTTTGCAAATCTGGGCACTGGCTTTGTGAGTTCAATGTAACCAAAATCTGCAGTAAACAAGGAGTGTAAACAATGAGTATAAACAATAAACAATTTCTTCTTAAAGTCAAACATTGTTTATTTCTCTTAAAACATTTCATCTCCCCAGGCAACTATACATGTATCATTGTGTCCTAATTAAGAATTGGCAGTCCAAAATAAGTTTTTTATTATTGTGAACCCATCGTTAATCTTCATTTTTGTTTACATTATGGCTGCCCAAGTAACAAAAATTTGTATTTCATGGCCAATGGGACTTATTTAAAGGGGCCCTATTATATGTTGTCATGATCAAAGCAGGCCTGTGGCTGTACATGGAATGATGAACTCTCACCAAGTTACATCACACGTGTGTGAGAACTCTCCACACTTTAGGGAGGGCGCCCTCGTGCAGTAACTGGGTGATAATTCCATGTACAGCCACCGGCCCCCTTTGAAGATGGCGACACAGCCCCTTTAAGACTTTTAAGCGTTCTCAAAAGAAGCACTCTCCACTTTGTTTACGAGAAACATAATTTGTTTTAAATGGCCTAAGCATTTTCAAAGATGTTCACACGTTTGGGGGCCACGGTTTGATCATGGTTCACAACAGCAATGACAACTTTCCCTCTCGCAGGACCCTTCTCAACTTTCTGATATGCGTCAGGAGCTTCAGTGAACGGAAACACCTGATTCACAACTGGTTGAATCTTCCTGTCCTGAACCAACACTGCAACATCTTCCAGTGCCTTAGTGCTAGGTGTTGCAAAAGCCCAGCGGTACTTGCTCCCACTCTTGGCAGTGGCCAGAGCCTTCTTGATGAGCGAGAAGCTTGCAGATAGGCTTCCGAAGACTGGTCCTTTTTCCTCAATCTGATCCAGAAAAGGTGTTACCAAGGTGACATAGTTGGCCCCTTTGGCTCCGTTCAGCAATCTTAAGGAGTATTCTTCTACGCTGCTGCCAACTGTGTCCACTATCAGGTCAAACTGGCCAAGTTTTCTGAGTTCTTTCTCGGGGTTGGTGGTTTTGTAGTCAACAACGTGATGGGCTCCAAGGCTGTAGACAAAGTCAACGGAATCAGTACTGCAGGTGCTGATGACACGTGCACCCCAAGCTGCCAAGAGCTGTATAGCAAAGGATCCTACGCTCCCAGATCCACCGTGCACCAAGACCATCTTCCCAACGGCATTCTCCGGGCGGAACCTCGAGATGGCGTATGTCGCGCTCCAGGTGGTGATTGCGACATACGGGATCGATGCAGCCTCAATATGTGACAAGATCTCGGGTTTGTGACTCATCTCGCCTGTCGTTGTGACAACATATTGAGCATGTGCTCCCTGGTTGACCTGATTAATCGTGGCCCAGACTTCATCACCGATTTCAAATTTCCTGACATCCTTTCCCATGTCAACGATGATCCCCGAGCAGTCCCGGCCAAAGGTCAAGGGAAACTCTCCCCCTGGGCTGACTCTCCTTGCCTTGTTCAGAAGCTTCGCTCCGTAACCACTCCTCAGCTTGATATCCAGTTGGTTTATGCTACTTGCATAGACTTTTATCAAGACTTGGTTGGGCTTGGTGATCGATGGAATTGGTTTTTCAACAAGTTTTAACTTGTCGTTCCCACCATAGCTTTCAATCTGCCATGCTAACATTGTTGTCCCAGAGTTTGTCAAACTTGACATGGATCGAAAAGCATTGTTTGAAAAGGAATGTCGTCCCATATTCAAAAATGAAGTCCTCGTCCATGAGTTAGTTGTTCTGTACAAAGTCAACATGGCTGGGATTGCGTTATTTTTCCACAGAACTCTTGGGTTACTAGCAATCTTCTGCATGGCGATTGATCTCATATTGTGTGAAGAATCCTGACAATCAGTAAAACAGTTAACACTGATATCTATGCTTTTTCAAATCAAGCTTTTTGTTAAACTTAAGGTGAAGAGATATTTTGAGCATTTTCATTGCCAGCACATGTAAATTTGACCCTTATTTAAATATCTCTACCTTTAAATGACGTCGGGGTCAAGCGTTCATTTACAATGGTTACCGTATACGTCATTCAAAATAACACGTCTCGTGATCGGGTACCAACGCTAAATACACGCATACACACAACATACAGCATCAGTCAGTACGGATCATTGCATCGCAATGCAAATTTTTCGTAGATTTGTGTATTTACAGCGAAAATAAAAATAGACTTTCAATTAAAAATGTCACAATAAGTCTTCTTAAATGTGAATAGAGATTTGAACGAGAATAAGATGGACGTGGATATGGAATTGGACTCTGATTTCATGACGAAATTTAGCAGTTTGGGAACGACGGACAGGGATGTTTTGGTCGGTGAATTTCAGAAACTGGCCGGTAACAAGCTGAACCCAGCCGCCTGCGCTTTTTTCTTGGACATGAACAACTGGTTTGTTTGTTTGTTTACTAGTTTGCTTGTTTATGTTTTTTTCATTGTGGTTAATTAACAGCAACACAAAAACAGATATGTAATGTATTTGTAAGTCTTACACAATTGTGTTATAATTGTGGTGTATTTTTCTTGCTTTTTTAACTAAGAAGTGTCAGTCGGGTTTAATTCCAAAAAAGTTTCATTCAAGCATTCGTATGCAGCATTGACATTAAATTCCATCACATGCATTTGATATTGTTATTTTGTATAATAAATGGCTTAATTTAGTACATTATTTAAATAATAATTAATGATGATTCTTAAAAATAGTACAATACTTTTGTTACTTTCTCAAAGTAGATTTCCAACTCATCTTAGAATGTTTTTGTAAATGATGAAATAAATACTTTCTTAAAACTAAAAACCAAAACTTTTTTTTCATTTAAAATCTCTAAAAAACTTAAAGATAAACTAGGTTAAGTCATGGTTGTCAAATGCTTATCCAAGAGTTTTGTTTGACAAAACTCACATGGGGTGGGCCTAATTTTTTACACAACAATAACTGTCATACATTTGTTTACATTTTTGTTTTGTTGTTGGAGTAGTCCTGAACTTTAAAGCAAGTAACATTTCCTCCCTTTCAATTGATGCATTTTTTCCAAGATCCACTATCAATCAAGACAAATGTAACTATGATGACAAATATCTTTCTAAATATTCTTCATCTCTAGCTCTGGACTTAAAAACAGCAGACTTCTTTCATTCAAAATGAAATCTTCCTTCCAAGTTTTTGAATTTCCTGAAGTAGTGGGCGTGGCGTGCAACCAGAAGCGTTTATTCTTAAAATGGGACAAGTACCAATTATTTGGTAAATTCTTTGAACTTGACACCAGAAACTATTTTCAAGAAATTAAAATGAATGCTGTTAAATAATATTACTACAACTCTTGGTAGTTTTTTCCATGATTTGAAACCAATCAACGACATGGGTTGTGTATGGTTGCACAACTATCCACAGACAATGCAGGCCGACACTCAAAACCACACTGTACGATGTTAAATGGTCAGACAGTGGCCAAGTAAGAATATCACCAGTTGATTAGCCCCACCCTTATCCTTTTTTGAAGCTGCATCCTTAAAAAAAATTAAATAGAAATATTGTTGTCCCCAAAAAGAGTAAAATTTTCATGTATCTTTAATACTATAGCTTCATCATGGCTCCATTCTTTCAACAATTGATTTTTTACCCATATTAAGACTTCTACATTCTACAAAGCCAGCAATTTGTTAGTTTGGCTCATTCTTCTTTGAACAAAATTTAATTTTAACAAGTAACTATAAATAAATGAATAATTAGTAAAATTCAACAAAAGTATTTTTTTAATTGGCCTTAGGTTGGGAAAAATCTGAAATCAACATACGCATCATTATCACTATTGTTGTTTAATAAAAGAACTACACACTTAGAATTTGACAACTACATAAAGTTTTCCCCAAGATTCTGTTACAGAAAGTAGAAATTTTACAGCCAGTTTCTTGTAATTCTTCTCCATTACACTTTTTTATGAATGTAGGAATTTACAGGCAGCAATCGGATCTTATTACGACATTGAAAACTCTGCCCCTCAAACGAAGCTTCCAAGGATGGTGTTGATCAACGATGTAACAATTGGCGAAGGAGAATCTATCCCACCAAACACCGAATTTATCAAAACGTGGCGTGTCAAAAACAACGGTACGTTGGACTGAAGGACAACATTTTCAGTTTGTTGTTCAATCCTGAATTGTGCAATTTGAAGCCAGGAAGAGCTGAAAGTCCCAGGGCCCAATTTAAAAGAGTTGCTTGAGCACAACAAATAGCTAAGCACAATAACAACATGTATAAAATAAATTACGCTTTTAAACAAAATGAATGTAGGAATTTACAGGTGGCAATTGGATCTCACTACGACATCAAAAACCTCTGCTCCTCAAACCAAACAAAAAAGTATCTAAGCATCTAGTAACAACATGCTTACCAGAATAAGGTTACCAGCCAAAATAGCATTCCACATATGCCATTTATGACTGGTATCGTGCTTCTTTTTGTTTAGCAGGAAAAGTTTAAGCAATATTTGCTGCTTAAGCAGCTTCGTGAATTTGGGCCAGATTTACACAGGAAGCTGAGGAGGTAAATTAGACTTGGCACTTAATGGTGGCAATTTACTCCATGCAGCGTTCTCCTTTAACAGTGGTCCGCTGGCCAAATGCCAGTCAACACTAATATTATGGACCAGTCAAAATTCACTCTAAACATGCTAAATGGTCCTACTGGCTAATTCGGTGTTGGAAAGCATCCCTTTTTCATTTGAAATATTGACTAGTAAAAAAGGCAACGGACTTGTGAAATGGCATGCTAGCTGGTCCTGCATGCCCCTGGTCATTGCCATGGTGGCCTTGTTTTGCAGGAAGTAGGGTTTATTTACATTTTGCCACACAAAGGTGCCCCACACCAAGGAAAGACTGCCTTTTCCTTTCTAGAGCAGAGTATCGGCTGTAACCTGCTGTCTGAAAAGAAGAGATGTCCTACATGTCCAGCAGGGATTACCACAAGTACAAATTTCTCAGTATTAAAAAAACATTCAGGGCTTGAATTTGGCGGGGAAGACCACAGGGCTTTTAGCTCAAGATGTTTACCGGACCAGAACTGTTTTTACACAACCAGAATCAAAATGAGAAAAACTTTCTTAACACAGCATAACATGCATTTCAACATTTTTATTTGAACAAGCACTGAAAACCTGTGAAAGACGGTGTATCTCATTTGTCTTAATGGGTATACTTCATTAACAATAGATTTAAACGGTATTATCAGAATCAAAGTCAACATCTTAACATAATTTTTTGTTCAAAATGTTACACAGTAAGGTATTATTCAATTGAAAAACACAAGTCGGCCAAACTTGTTTGGCAATAAGTTTACTGGCTCCATACTAAAACAACTGGCCTCGGGCCTGTGGTATTTTGTAAAAATTGAGCCCTGAAATATGTCTTAAGGAGTTTTTCAGTTTCTGAAAGTGCAATTTGTTTTTATGCAGGTGATGAACCCTGGCCGCAAGGTATTTGTTTACGTTTCACCAACGGCCATCAACTTGGCCCCCAAGACCGTATCTTTCTAGAAAGTGTGGAACCCCAACAAACGTTAGATATCAGCATTCGTATGCAGAGCCCGTCCACCTGTGGTCTGTACCAGGGACAATGGAGGATGTGCACAACAACAGGGTTTTTCTTTGGAGGTGAGTGAAACTGGTTTTGTACAGAGGCTTAAGCTGGAGTATTGACCTCCAAGGTTCCCAACAGTAAAAAACAGAATCAGTTAAGTTTTTTGTCTGGTACTAAATGCTAATTATAGGGTTCAAATTGGCCTCTTGTCACAAGAATATTTTGGTGGCTATAGATTTGTCTTTGTGTGCGCTACATTTATAGTGGTTGTATAGAGAAAAACAATTTTTAAGAAACAACAAAGACCACAAACCACAGTGGGAGGATATATAAAGCAAATTGTATAACAAACTGTAGGGGATTGAAAATAATGTATTGCGTTCGTAGCGGATTGAGACTAATGTATTGCGTTTGTAGGGGATTGAAAATATCAGGCCTTGAACTTCGCTCTTGAAGGAGCACGGCAATTTTCCTCTGGTAAGGGGCACTAAGAGGAAAATGTAAACTTGTATTGGAACTTTGCAAAGGGCACCACAGCAAAAGCACAGGGCATCACGGCAATTTCAAGGCCTGAAATAGTGTACTATGTTTGTAGGAGATTGAAAATAGTGTATTATATTTGTTGGGGATTCAGATAAGAAACATTCCACCAACAACAGTGGTAATTATCCTGGATAATGCCTGGAACTAAAATGTTTCAGAAAAGATCTTTTTGTTTTACTGTCCGCTTCATTTAACTGTTAAGGAAATTTGGAAAGGATTTCAATATTTGTTACGGTTAAATGGTTAACAGGTCAAACATCCCAACCCTTGAAGAAATGGATTAATTTTTCAATCTGAACTGGGCCCAATTTCATAAAGCCTGTAAGCACAAAACTTGCTAACAGGTTACCAGCCAACATTCCTTAAAGTTAACATTGTTGCCACTGGTACCCCGCTCATTTTTTGCTAACTAGAAAAATTGGCTAAGCAGAATTTTCTGCTTTAACAGCTTTATGAAATTGGACCCTGGTTATTTCATACAGATCACCAGCAGACAGCCTTTGCAAAACAAAGTTGCATACATCAAATAAACCTTTTGACCTTTGACATTTCAGACACAATATGGGTGATTCTCGACGTTAGAGAAGATGGAATGCTGGGACTCACCCAGCAGATGTCGTCACTAGCAACTGGTAAATCCATTAACGCAAGGAGACATTTAACATCATTGCAGTCAGCAAATAATTTTTCGTTGTCTGGCCCTATTTTAAGAAAATATTTAAAATCGTACAAGGATTACAAGTTCAAAAAATGTATTGCCAATTTCTAGAAGCTCAAAAAAATCCACAGTTTGCCCTGGTACTGTTGTACCACATCTCTCACTGTCTTTTGTTGTTGCCCTTTTTGGGGGGTTTCCCTTAGCGTCAAAGATTCTTTACTCGCCCACCAAGTGGTCTTGAACATGTAGCTCAAAAAAGTCGTATTGTAAATGACCAAATCTACAACTACTACGTCTTTTGCTGGGTTTTTTTTTAGGCTTAAGTTTGCACTTGAAAAGCTTGGCAATAAGTTATTAAGTCACATAAAGCTTGACAGCACTGCCAAGCTTGTTCATTTGTTAGGTTATTTTCCCAATGATAAATTCACCACGCTCAGGCCAGTACATGTAGGCTAAGGGTGATTCTAGCCCCTCTATTTCCTAAAATGTCAAATACAGCCTGATGATGCTATTTCTTCTAAATCCTCCCATAGCAGAAACTCTCCACGGCCCAAATCCTGCTGGATCCTCCTCCACTGCTATCGTGTCATTAAAACCCCAGTCCTTCTGAATCATGTTTTGTTTGTTTGTCGTGTGTTCAGATGGTTTTCCTAACAAGGAAACTTGGCAAAGCTTCCGCAAGGGCTGTAAGTGACGCCAAGTTGGAAACAGTCAATCTCTCTCATACAAACATTGACTTATTAATGTTTATGACTATAAATTGCACAAATCAACAAATTGGGATTCAGTATCTAGACGAGAGTACTTATTCTAGTTGGTGTGAAACCATCAGGGCCCAATTTCATGGCTCTGCTTACCTCCGAATTTTGCGCTTACAGTCACCATTCTCCGCTTACTTTGCAAGCGCCAAATTTCTGCGCTAGCTGTGTAAGCGAAGAATGCCTAGTAACATGGAGCGTTCACAGTGGATTTGCATTGTTATGTCATTCATTTTCATGCAGTAAGCACCGGAAGGTTAGCATGCCTTTTCGTGTGCTTACGGTTAGCAGCACTATGAAATGGAAATCGCACAGTGTGCACAGCATCGGCCGTTAAGCAGCGCTATGAAATTGGGCCCAGGAGTCAGTGTCATTTGTTTTGTAACCAATAATAAAGTTCTCCATTTTTGTGTTGAAAGCTCAAACAGCAACTCCCATCAACTCAACACCTCTGCCTTTCGGGGGGCATCCTGGGTCACCAGGCAGGCCACAGAGTCATGAAATAAATGGCACCCTGCCCATACGACAACCTCTTTTTCAGGTGAGTGTTTACCCCCCCCCCCC
>CM021547.1:9630526-9641119 GCA_010994315.2 Pisaster ochraceus | reverse complement strand
CCCCCCGAACGATGTCTTCCCACAAGTATTGTTCTGAAGCTTTTAACAAAAAATCTAGTGCATTTTAAGATCAAATCATACCCCATATATTATTAAAGGAAGACACATCAATGTGTTGTTATGAGAAGAGTAATTCTTCACTTTCCTCAAGATTTCAACAAAAACTAAGTTCAAACTATAGACCCTTTGATGTCAAACCATGGACACCTTCTCGGTGTACGCACTGTGCGTGACTCTCAGCCAATGATAGCTGTTCATTTACCTCAGTGGGGGGATTGTTTTGGGTCAATATGTAGTCAAAATTTGGAACTAAATATGGTAATATGGCGGTTTATGCCTTATGAGTGGCATCATCAAAGCATTCCCAATTTTTATGACAGATATGCAGAGCTTTGCTTGAATTATGAGACCCATTTATTTAATGCCGTGTATTGGACTTCGGAAGGTGGTGCGATGCAACTTGCCGCCAACCATGCCAGACACACTGGGGAAAGCCCCTTCTCTCAATGACGAGTGTTCTGGGTTCTGTTTTTCTTTTTTCTTTTTTTTTGGGGGGCGGCATTTCTGATCAGCAGAAAGAGTGTGGGTTCGAGTCCCAGTTATGGCACTTGTGGCCTTGAGCAAGTTACTTTACCATAATTGCTTTATCCTTCGGATGGGACATTAAGCTGTAGGTCCTGTGTACTAGGATTGGTAGAGCATGTCAAAGAACCCAGAACACTTACCCTGGAAGAGTAGTGGGTTAACCGAGATTGAATATGATTTGAATTATGATTCTTACCTAATATTACATAATACTTCTCAATACTTTTCCCATAAAAAATATTTTGAAATACCCATTATAAGTTGTTCAGATACAATAGAAGCACCCAAACCTATATGAAGTCACTTCACTGCTGAATGCAACAAATTCAGTCAAAAAATCTGAGTTGACTGCCAAATGCAACAGATCACAACAACTATTACCATTTGGTGCATATTGTTGCATTTAGCATGGTTGTGGGCAATAATGATAACATTCTCTCTAGAGATTTATTTTCCTAAAACAAAATTTATTGGTTGATGTCTTTCAGGTGAACACACAAGAGCCTCCAGCAATATTCTCCACAACACCGCAACAACAACACCCCCCTCAGCAATATATACAACAGCTACCACTTAGCTCCGCCTACCAGCAAATGTCGCTTAGCAACAACTCATCAAATAGCCAATCAGAAGATAGTTCTCAACAACAACAACAACAACAACAACCCAATGGACTGGGTTATCCAGGTTTATTATAGCATATATTAAAAAAGAGTTTAATTGTAGGCAGTTGTAATTTTACGGACGGGTGTGTTTGAGTAGTTTCTTTGAGTTGATCCCCTCACCCAATTTTAACAAACTGTCAACTGCATAATTCTGCAAGGAAGTGGGGGCAGAGGCAGTACATTTTACCCTGCCACTCTTGTTGACCATTTTCAGTTGGTTGACCAATCATTTGAAATCGTTGAACACGTTGACTGCAGCCTACGAGTATATTCGTAGTAACAGGTGTAACGGATTCTGCCACTACGAGTATACTCGTAGAGAATGAAAGGTTTTGTATTGTTAATTGAATACACTGGCATCACTGAGAACGCAACAAATACGCTTCTGGCAGTGGTGAGGACATACATCCTTAGAATTTGTATTACAACATGTAGACACCGAAAAAGTACCTATTTGGTATGCGCGCATGCGCACCACACTTGGCAAATGGGAATGCCCTACGAATCTATGACCGGCAGTTAACGTGTTAATTGTACAGCTTGTGTGTTGTGGTACAACTGTGCAAAGAACTAAACTGTGCGCTGTGTAGATTCAATCAAGCACATGATCTCATATTGCTGGCTGATATTGCATCATTCAAAATCACAGTGGATGGCATTGAAGGGTCCAGGTCGTAGGAGGATTGACTGTACTGTGTAGATACATTCACCACATATCATATCGCAGGCTGCATAGTCCATCTATCATTCAAAAACCATAGTTGATGGTATTAAATGGTCAGACAGTAGGAGGGTTGATTGTGTACTGTGTATATGCATTCACCACATTCTATTATGTTGTAGGCTGCTTCTAGTCCTTCTATCATTCAAAACTTGAGTTACCGCTATTAAAGGGTCAGATAGTGGGAGGGTTAATCCAACGAAGCTACTCAAACACACACATTCATTATTTACAGAGCCCTTTTTTTAGAGTGCTCTTTAAACGAAAGCCCTGTAGTGGGTTTTTTGTTAAATTTGCATGTATTACAGATTAAGTATTTACAGCTTGTAACTGATTCTCAGAACACAGACCGATCGGCAAATCTCAAAGTAAAAAATCATGTCCAAGATTCCTTACGTGAGAAATTATGTCAAGAGATAATTGGGAAGTCATACCTCGAAATATGCAACCTGCCCCGAGGAAATGAAAGTGAAAAACATGTATTTTCATTCTTTTGTTGTTTGTTACATTCTTGGGTGAGGGAATTGATAGCTTTCATAAATGATTTTTCACTACCTCTTAGGGCCATTCAGAATAGTCTATGTTAAAAAATGTTGATTTTATTTTTATTTTATTGTTTTGACCCACCCGCCTACCCCAAATTTCAATTATTGAATATTGAATGGCTTCATAATATAATCTGTACACTGAAGAACAAAGTAATGCCTCAATTGAACCAGATATTTTAGACCAAAGGTCTCCAACATCAAAAGTTTTCAATGTGTTTTTTTCAGGCATAAACAAACAACTTTGTAGTTTAATCAGGAATTGAGTTGACAATCTTGGCCAATGGCCAGCTGGGTACTTTTCTTCTTCTTTTTGTTTGTTAATTTATATACTTTTTTTTTAAATAAAAATTGAATTTTGTAACACTGACTATTCTGAATGGTCCTTAGGAATGTCTGACACTAAACAATTCACCTAGAAATATCTCTTTCCCTCAACAACAACATTTCATTAGGAATCTTTAGTATTTTTTAGACCTGCTCTAACTGTATTTTAACATATATTTTTAATGGGTGTCTATTTCTGTAATCTATTTAATTTAAAGAGGAATTTATTCACAAACGAACACGTTGATGTTTACCATGTCAGTTGAGTATTCAGAATTGTGTAGGAATATTCCAGATATACACTCCCTGCAGCTGCTAGTTGCCGATCTTTTCAGAGACCAATTTCATAGAGATAAGCACAAAAAGTAGCTAAGCACAAAATAATGGTTGTTATGGATTTTGTGCAGGTTCGCTTCAGGCTTATTGTGATTGCCACAATCAAAATTAAGCAACAGTGGTTTGGGGTCTTTAAGTGCTATTTTTCAGATTGAAATATTTCTCCATAGAATTTATACTGGTGTGAACTTTATACTAAGTGATCTTTAAGAAGTGAACTTTTAAATTGTTTTTCTCAGTAATTTACAATCCTGTAGTTTGATTGTCTTTAAGTTTTGGAGGGGAAAAAAGCATTTGGTGCTCAATAAGGAGCGTGGTGGTACCCCATCCCCCTTCTATTGTCTTCAATGTGTGATTAGAATCTCAGGAATTCTTGTGAGGATTTTATGGGGGGTACTTCTGTTCAAGAGGAAAATAGTGTGTTGAAGTATGGGAGCCTTAGGGGGGGGGCAGCCTCTGCCCCCATATCAGGCATGGTTTGACCCCTGGTACCTCAGGTGAGACGATCAGAAATAAAAATTCCTGCAAATCTTCACTGAGTTTTCTCTGTGAAAGATTTTCTTCACCCTCCAAGAATAAAGTCAAAGGCTTGGTCTGCCAGTCAATTACTGGAACCAAACTGAAGCAAAAGTTTGAGCTTGTAACTCTTGTTCAAGAAAAATTTGGCCTTTTGCCCGAAGCAGGGTACACTAAAGGTATAAATCCTTGTGTATGTGAATATATAATTCTGCCCACTTTTTTGTTTGATTTATTATTTATCAACTTTAGGACATAGTAAAAAAAAGGGTGTAAACTCGAATAACTAGTGCAGGACTTGAGTTGCCATAAGAATGAATTCTTTGTGAATTATTTATTTACTTTTGAAATAACACAACAAGTAATCTTGAAATATACTAAATTTTGGCATGTGATTTTTATATCAAAGTGCTTGTTCGTCTTTTAGAAATAGTATTAAAATGCCTAAATATTTTATTGTAAATTATTATTTAAGAAGATTCTAACACTTGTCAGTGTGGTCTGAGGACAGTATTGAAATAGAAATTATTGGTTATTGGTTATTGATTATTTTCGGGGTGATTAATCTTTTAGAAAAACATAGAGAGTGGTGTATTTCAGTCGCAAATTGGCCTGAAGGAATTGGAATACACACATGGGCCACTATCCCAAGCACAGTAATTGCACCAGTTTTCTCAAAAAGTTCAATGGCCAGTGTTCCCCCCCCCCAGAAAACAAAAACAAAACAAGTAGAAACACCAACCTATATGTTTCCTAGTCTATCAGTCAGATTTCAAGTAAAATCTTCTCCTTGAAGTTCAGAAAGTGAACCCCAAAATATCAAAATAAAGGACAAGGTTTTTGTCTTGAAAACCATTGTTAATCCGGTGGAAGTGCTGAGATACAGGCCATGTGGTTTCTCTAGTTGATATTTTTTCTTCGAATTTGAGCAATGCTTAGTCTATGACACCAGGACCCAATTTCATGGATCAGCTAACCAGAATTCCGCGCTTATGTCAAGTGTATTTCACGCACTAGCAGGAAATGTTTGCTTGTGGGCGTGCGTACTCCACGTTACTAGGCATTCTTCCCTTACACAGCTAGCGCAGAAATTCGGCGCTTGCTCTGTAAGCGCAGAATGGTGATTGCAAGCGCAGAATTCGGCGGTAGGCAGAGCCATGAAATTGGGCCGTGAAAGGTGTAGGCCTGTTACATACTCGACTGCATTACTGTTTCTTGTATATTTTTTAGATTATAAATTGCTTCAAAAGGGTCTATGTACCCTTAGTTTCCCAGAAATAGTGTGTTGTATATCAAAATTTGTCAAATTTACATGAATCAATCGTGTATATTCATACTCACTAGATGATGGTGAAGAAAAGTAAAAAATAAGAATAATTCAAGAACTTTGGATGAGTGCACAGTGACTTTTTTGTATATTATACAAAGGAAGGAAGATTATACATCGGTGGAATTTTTCATAATATGCTACATTATTTAACCAGTAGATTTTAGAAAGATAAACAAATGGTTGCCTGAGATGATTTTTATTTTTATTTTTTTCAAAGTTATTAATTATACAGGATTGGTTGAGTTGACAAAATAGTTGCAGGTAGTGTTCATGTTTTGTGTGATCAACCGTATACATGAAATAAAAAATCTGTGAAAATTTGAATTTCATCTATTGTGGAGGTCAGCTTTTAAACACTTTATCCTTAATTTGGTTGTAACAACATAAATCAGCTGTTGAGGTTTGTTTTAGCTTTTCAAACACAATTCTCGAATATGATTTCATTTCAAAGGGAAATATTTCACAGCAAAAAATTATTCTAGAAATGAACTTCACTATCACACTATCAGTAGGCCCTAAGCTGTCAGACTAAATTAATGTAAGCGATGGTGGTTTATGTCTTTACCAATCCTGTATAATGCCTTTGAGTTAAGATGTATTTATCTGGGGAAATGAAATGGTTTTGCCGAATTGTATAGAAGGGTGATTTAAAATATCCATAACAATCATTAAGAGCTCATTGTTTGTGATGCAAGGTGGAATTTTAGGTTTACAGATCCTTTTTTATGCTTTTCTAATCATTGCCTACTAAATTTGCAAAGTACGGGATGGTTTAGGGAATTACTTGGTCGCCCTACGATTCATGGACTTTTAAAAAAAGATATTTAAATAATAAATAGCTGCAAATCATTTGGGGAGCTTCATCATGGTTTGGCAACCAATGGTTTCATGTAAAATTGTAACATGATTTGAATAAATTATCATAATTATAATTGATGGTGAGTTTCCCGGTTTTATTTATCATGATGTATATACTTATGACTTATTCATGGTGATAGTTTTGGGATCAAACAACAGCATTTTGTTGTTGGTACTACTGCGGAAAGTTGAGGCATTTAAACAGTGTTTATTTTAGGACATTGGGTTGTCAGACAAAAGAGGTGAGCTGAAATTTCCTTCAAATAAATAGACTTTCGAAACGACTTTCACTTTTATACGAACATATAAATTAAGTAAATTTGAAGCTTTTAACAGAATTTCAGGCTTTAAATTTTTAATAAAAATAATTACACTTAAAGTACACGTAATCATTAGAGATTTTCCGGTGTCCGGCAACAGAGGGCGCTGTTTTTTAAAATGGCGGCCTCCTCGGGCAAGAAAAGCTGTCTGCTCAAGATTGCAGAATTTGTCTTGATTTTAATTATTATTCTCACATTTCATAGAGGTTTCTGCCAGCTAGAAGAGCTAAACCCATCAAAGATCCTCACGCAAGTACAGAAAACGTGTGTTGCTGTATTTTTCTCTCAAAATACGTCCTTTCAGAACTTCACAATTTTTTCAGACCTGCAGGATATTTTAACAAAAGGAAGTCATGGAAGAGAAGTGGAGTTAGGCATTGTTTATGGCGATGTTGACGACTTTACATGGCCAAATGGTCAGTCAGTACAATGGGTAGATAGAAAGTCTAAAATCTCTGTTTCATCAACCGATAAGAATGGAGTGTTGACTTTATTTCCAAAGTATAAACAAGACAGAACTTGCCTGAGTGTGGAGTTGAAGAGAGCAAACCCCCATGCGGAGTTGTTCACAGGCTTATTCACCATAAAAACAGTTTTAGAATGGGTGAATGCTAAATGCAACACATACATAAGCCTGAATGGGGGACTGACATATGGAGGGCTACATAGAGAATCCATTCACCACAATCTTTTCTACGTATCCAACATTTCGAATTTCACCATGTTGCATTTTGATCGCCACCGTCGAACTATCATGTCATCTTCAAGCCTCGAAAATATCTCGGAGAAAACTGGAGAAAACTTTTGTAGAAGACCCAAGTGCGAGTCCGTAATATTTAGTGGTCAATGCCATCAAAGTATGGAGGGATATTGTGACATTTTGCAGAGTGATCTTTCAAATCTTTCAGATGTTGTTGACGACAAACCTGTGAAATCGCATGATGAAAAAGACGACGCTTGTTCTACAGAATCTAAGTACAATGAACAAAATCCTCATCAGTTTCATAATGAAATCCCGCAATGTGAAAGACTCACCACTGTCCCCACAAAAGGCGAGTTCTTTCACAAATACCTGAAGCCCTCCAAACCTGTCATCATTGAGGGCGCTACAACCCACTGGGATGCGCTGCACAAATGGACGATGGATTTCCTACGGGAACGTTATGGCAATAAAGAGGTGCACATCAAGTTAGCGCCGGATGGACTCTTTGAAGGGGTTGATGAAGTTACTCATTGGGAAGACCATGGAACTTTTGAGATTCCAAAGAACATTTTTGAGAAACTGCCATTTCCTGACCTGGTCGTTGTGAGACCAGCGACGATGAACTTGAAGTTTTCTGAATTCCTGGACATGATTGGAAACCATAGCAACACTCCCAATTCAGAGAAGCGCAAACCAAGGTATAAAAAATACTCCAAGACTGCGACCAGGACCTAGAACACTGCAACTTACCTAGATATGTTCTTATTGTAAAGTAGGGTTTGAAACTTTGCATGGTGGAGATACAATCTAAGGATTGTGGTTACACTATGTACATGAAAAATAATTTCTCTTTAGTTTCATTGGTTCTGAGAGACAGATTATGTTTCTTGTTCTTGGTGTAACTGCAAACCTTACTGGATTCTCATTACAACTTATCTTATCTGTTCCCAGTGTGTTGAAAAAGTTGGTTAATTTCAGAAATGCAGCAATTTTTTAAAACTAATTCTAAGTAATGTTGTTTTCCTTCTGGGTCGTCTTATCTTGACGGTTAGAGCGTCTGCCTATCTGGAGTATTCCTCAATCCCAAATTATCTCCCGGAGCTTGAACAAGATGTGGAAGAGTTTCCTTTTGTCCATGGTCTGTTGAAGCGAAGACATCTTAACATATGGCTGAGTGACGGCAACACTTTGGGAAAGCTACACTTTGACCCGTTCGACAATTTTCTGTGTCAGGTAAAAAACTGAACACCCTACGGCTCTTAGCCTTGGTGTTAGGCTATGAATCAATGTCTAAACCGGGGTTGCCAGTCAGAAGCCATTCAACCTGTAACTGCCATAAAGATACTGCCTTAGTTTACGATACAACCTGGGAAGTTGCAGCAGAGGGATCACTTCTCTCCGAGCTGTTTTTTTCAGAGTCTTTCTCGAAGAGAAAGACTCTGCTAGGGTCGAAACGTCAGGCCACTAACTATTTTTTTGCATTTATACCTTAGGTCCTTATGGTTTGTAAGCAGTTTGCAACAGCTATACTATTTTTCTGCTCCTTTTTTCCTCAGATCCGTGGAAGAAAACAACTGATTCTCTTTGAGCCACATGACAATACCAAGATGTATGAGGGTCACATCCCTGAGGCAATGTTAGGATACGACCGACGAAGTGGTAAATTCCGTCGCAAGAAACTCTTAGAGAGTACAGCGATGGTCATGGCCCCAGTCGACATCCTCAACCCAGACTTTCAGGTAACAGTTTAGAAGATATCCCCATCGAGGACTATTGATACCCTGAATGACAGGTAAACAGTTCAGAAGGTGAACATTGTCAGTGTTCCGATCGGGGACTATTTATACCCTGAACATTGTCAGTGTCCCGATCGGGGACTATTGATACCCTGAATGACAGAAAATGATTCCCATCGTGGTGAAAGTCAGGGGTGAAATAGCATGAGAATGAAAAATCGTGAAAATTGGATAACAGTTCCCTCGTGGCGTAAAGTTATTCAAACCACATTGCAGGTTGTTACATTTTTAATCAGGTGTTAATAGAAGTTTACACTGCAGACTGTCTCCATCATTTCAAATAGATATCAGAAGGTCTGCTTATCACAAAGACCAAGTTTTTTATCTGTAAATGGCAAGTTTGCCTCTTTCTAGAAACCCGAGGGTGTAGGGTGATTTCTGAAAAATCACATGCCTTAAAAGTATCAGATTTAAGCCCTTTTCACACGAGAGCAATTTAGCAAGGGTCCCTTGCTAAAATTTAGCATGGTTGTTAAACACCTTGTGTGAAAGGAAAACCATTTTTGTGCTGTCCATGGTCCTTTGTGAAATCTTGTCAAGCGTTACTAAATTTTGTCAGAGGTCCAGGCCTTCGACAAAATCTTCCACTAGCGAACATCTTGACTAAGGGCGTGCATGAAATCATCGTGTGAAGGGAACCACAGAATGTAGATGAAGGCATTTCCATAAACAGCTCTTGGTTTTTTTTCCTCTCCCAAAGAGATTTCCTGCATTTGCAGAGACCCACCCTCTGAACTGCACCATCAATGAAGGAGATGTCTTGTTCATGCCGGCTTTCTGGTGGCATGAGGTGCAATCTTATCCCAACGTGACTGAAAGACGAAATCTGGCCGTCAATTTCTGGTAAGCAAATTGTTTTAAACAGTTCCAAAGAACATGTCCTGTCAAACTAGTGGCTACAGCTATGGCTTCAGCTGGATCGCTGTGTCATCATGCATTAAAGAATAGGAAAGCCTTAGCAACACCCTTAGCAACAGTCGAAGCTGTAGCCGTAGCAACCAATTTGGCTCTGGCCTTACTTGATTTTAAATTAATTTCACAATCAAAATGACTGTTTCTCTTTTAGGTATCAGCCATTTTTGACCAAGGAATTTCCATGCCCCCACTGCAAGTTGGATGTGAACCCACTCTACAGACATCTCTTGTGATGAGCTATTGAAGAGATATCGCTCAACCCGCCACAAAAAATGTACCCACTGAAAGTTGGATGTGAACCCTTTTCACAGATATCTGATGTTCAAGTGTCCCACCCTCAAGATTAACATTTTTGTGCTTGCTGCAAGTTGGTTGTGAACTATATAAGAGATATCTATTGTTCCTCAACCCGACACAAAAATATAATGACTAAAAATTGGATCTGAACCCAGTTCACAGAGATTTGACGTTCAAGTGTCCCACCCATAAGATAAGCATCTTTGTGCTTGCTGCAAGTTGGTTGTAAACTATACATACAAGAGAAATCTCTACTTCCTAAACTTAAGTTGAGATCTATTTTCTGCAAGTTAGATTCGAACCCTGGTCACAATACAAAGGTTCAAGTGCCACACTCATTGAGTATCAGGGGGTAATATTTTTTGTGGAATATATTTAATATTGGCAAATATGGTTTCTATGTATATAATTGGATCACAGTGTTATTTCTAAATCTTTAGTTTTAAGATGGAGAGTGTAATAGCTATTTTGTCAGGCTGTTCTGGTCAGGTATCCTGTAAACGTAGTGACAGTAACACTACTCTTTGTTAGAGGACCACACTATTGTTGTCTTTCGTCCTCAGATTCACTGCATTTAGAAAGGTATTGACATTGGGGAATTTATGTGGTAAAGGTTGTACATAATTCAACAGTCATTGCTTTCATCTACAAGAGCTTCTTCTATTTTTTATGGCCACAG
>CM021547.1:9609970-9629516 GCA_010994315.2 Pisaster ochraceus | reverse complement strand
GGTCCATGCCAACCAGCGCTGTTTGTTTATCAACAATGGAAAGGTCTATAAAGCATCTTTAAAGCCCTCTCGTAATTTTTCACCGGTTTCTTGGAAAGACATGTAACCCTCAACTTGGGTGTTATTTCCCATTTTCTTGTTGTTCTTTGCAGTTAAGTTAAACTGCATTAAAACCAACACAAGGCCACCTTAGTTGATATTTTTAACATCAATAAACTCAAGTCGTGTTAAACACAAAAATACATAGACTTGTTCGCTTCTTGTTTCAGTTTGGTTACTTTGGTTTAAATGGGATTAATGACAAGATGGTTGTGTTATGATGAAGTCCTACTGCATTAACTTATGGAGAGGGGGGGAGAGGCATTTTTCATGGTTCAAATTTCATTTGTTTTCGCTAACCCGACACCAGTAACAAGTTTGAGCTTTGGTTTCTTCAGGGCTTTTTGCAAACTTGGTTCAGCTGTGACGTCCTGTTCCAACTAGGGTCAAAACATGAGGATATTAAAACTATTTTATGAAATTTTAATTTCAAAAGCACTGCTATGTTTTCACATAATGGAACTTTATAATTTTCTTAACATTATTGGATAAGAAGACATTCAGTGGAATTCTTTTTGCAGTTTATAAAATCCGACATCTTGGCATCAAACCTTAGCAAGCCACCAACTGCTGGTAACCTTATTCTGGTTAGCATAATTTTGTTGTGCTTAGCTTATTTTTGTGCTTAAGCAGCTCTATAAAGTTGGGTCCTGATGATTGAATACAGGTCTTAAAAATGTTGAAATACTAACTTCAGTATTATTTAAAGATGCTAGTAATCATCATCATCGCTTTCTTCTTCCGGTTTCCGTCTGTCATAGCCTAGCAACGACTTCTTTTCCACTGGCTCTACATCAAAAAGTTGTATAGCACCTGTAAAGAAAGAGTAAATGACAACGACATAACAGCTGTATTGGAGACAAACGACATTTCAAGTAACAATGACATTTTTAAATGACAATAACATTTACAAGTGACACTTGTATTTACAAAAGCTACAATGATGTTAACAAATTACATTTACAATAAATGACAATAAATCTACAATAAGTGACAGTAGCATTCACACAAAATGAGAATGGCATTTCACAAGAAATATTATGCTGTTATGTTTTTAACAAAAAGATTACAAAATACAATTGCAACAACAAAATACAAATAAGCAATATGCAATAAATGACAATGATATCTATTTCATTCTTAGTTTTCATTTCTTGGTGAAACTTGTTAGCCAGATCAGTAGAATCTATCGACCTTTCAGGGATCCAAACACAGAAGAAACAATAAATAAATTACAAAATAAATAAGAAAATACAATCATTTACAAAAACACCTGGCAAAAGACAGATAAACATAAAAATCATTGACGTTTCTAATATCTTATAAAATGGGTTAAAGCCGAGAACGTCAAAGAAAAGTTGGTGCATCTCACTGTCTAACCATTCAATAGTATACACATGTACTTTTTCAGTCTGCAATATGAAAAGACTTTGCAAGTTTCATGTGTATTCGGACATTGGGTCCTGTTAAAGTGGGCGACTTTATTTACAATACGCGTTAAAGCAATGAATGTGGGACCAAAGTGGTCCCCAAAATGTCTGAATACCAGTTAGACTTGCACCGTCTATCATGGTGAGAATGCATTGCTCTAGGAAAATATTACAAAGTAGAATTTTAAAAGGTAATTACCGCTCTTGGCTAGTCTCTTCTCAAGCACCTCTGTAGGAAAGTCGTTTTTATTTCCCAAGTCCTCAAAGCCAACAATCCTGGAGGGGTAAAAACAAATCATTATTCAACAAGTTCCCTGTGTATAACCACCCCAATGAACACTAATTCTCATAATAGCAAAGGTACCAGACTACTTTGCCTTTCAAGCCAGTTTGGTAACACCTGCTACCTCCATGGTTACACTGAGCTCCCCTTTATCATGTTGCCAACATCGTGGTCATGTTCCCTGCATCCAATAATGGTTTGGAATGCTAAAAATCATTGTACAAAATATAACCAGACTATTTCTCCTTCCAGCCTCGGTTTGGTTACATTGATTTGTGCGAGAGAAAATCAAGATGGCCGCACCATGATAAACGTCAGGATGGCCTTACCTGTCTTTTTCCTTAGCATCTATGAAGATCAAGACGGCAGGTAGAACTTTGATGTGCAACTTTTGCACACAGAACTGAGCAACTGAGACGCTGACACGGGCAAATTTTGTTCCAAAATGTTTTTCGGCTAAAATCTGACACAGAAATGAAAAGGTTCAGTGAATTAATGTTTCATAGAAAAATAATTTGTTAACGGTGCACAACCACCAGCGCCAACCCAGCTCATCCACATTCTTTGCAGCGCATAATGTTGTTTAAATACATCATCAGTTTGATAGGGAAGGTTCTTTTTAGACTAACACAAAAAATATTTTTCTTACTACCAAATCGCAATGCCCAGGAACTTCCCACGGAATAGTAGCACCAAGTTCATTTCCCACTTGATGCAATTTTTCCAGGAAAAAAGGAACACACAATATGTTAACAACTGCATTTGTTTGCTTAACCCCACTCCCCAGAAAGGGTAGCTGTTTCCCAAGAGTCTGGCAGGGTATTATTAATAAGTTTGAAAAGGTCAAACAAATTCCCCTGGGGTACTCGTCTAGGGTCAAGGAGTGAGGAAGAGGTTCAAGCTGTTTAAAGTTTTTGCTGTGGGCAACGATATAATTTAAATGCAATACTTTTCTGAATGTACTTCTTTTCACCCCAGTGCAGAAAGACAATTTTGAAATTCATTGCTGTGTTATTAGGTTCATGTTGCTCACTTTCTCCTTAAAATGGCAGACCCAACACAAACTCTTTGCAGTACACTGTTTTGTGAGTGCCCATAATTCTGGCCAAATTCAGAAAAAATTAATATTTTTTACTTATTTGTACACTCAGTTGGAATCTCACCTTTAGATGTTTATCAACGACCGCACAAAGTTTGAAATCTGAATGGAAGAAGTGGATGATAACTTTTTGCTCTTGTGTCGTCAAGTCAAGTAACTCCTTCTCTTTCTTTATTTCACTGTGAAAAAAAGTTATCAAAGTAACTAACTAAACATTTGTGGTTACAATAATCTTAAATCCTGTTAACATGGCGCAATGTGGAGTGTTGTTTAGTTTAGTTCTTAAATCGTATACCTGTAAGTGCCGTATCCTTTTCGCTGATGTTCATTCATCCGCTGGAGTTGGTCTTTCAGCTCGCACATCCTTGCCTCCCTGATGTGGGCGGGGATTTCCTCATTCTCAAGCTCGTCTAATAGTTCCTGATGGCAAAAGAAAAATTATGTATTTTATAATAAGGAGATACAGCTTTGAAAGGGACAAAATAAGAAACAATCAGAACCAGATCTGTCAAAAAGAAGTAATAAATTGTGCTTATGTCTTCTCTTTCTCAATTATCATCAATCAAGACGTAATTTCTCTTGCGCCCTCTTTTTCTGGTTGCTGTCCAAAAAATACCCTTATTTAAATAATTTATTAATCCTTTATTTATTCATCATGTTCATTATAATTTTTATGACTGAATCACTATGTTCCAGTACAGCTAGCCCCAGTTGTGCGGCCAAGGTTTCTGAATCCTTTATACGAGATCAGAGACTAAGATAGAGACCTTGGCCATACACTCAAGTTGGGACCAGTCCCAACCAGCCAACTACAGTTGGGGCGATTGTCAAGTTGGTGCGGAACAGCCACACACACGACACATACATACACAAAAGCGACAAGACTCAATCAAGAGCTTTGTGAATTGAAGTCGGTGGGGCTACACTACACAGAACAGCATAATTGCCATTATTTAATGCTGCCTATACACGATAGTTAATTAATCCATCTCTTCCCACCCTAATTCAGTTAAGAGACAAACTTTACCTCTTCCGCTAACGTTTCATCCTCCAAAATCTCCTCCGCTTGTTGCTTTGAAGACGTTTCTACGTACGCCATTTTGTTTCAATTTATAAAGACACACCAATAGAGGGGGCTATATCAGAATAGCGGTCGCATTATTTTTTTCTCACAAAGTTGGGGGGGGGGGGCTGACCGGGGGGGGGAGCTACCATCCCACATTCTGGCAAAACAGTAGGGGCAATTCTGGCACAGCAAGAAGAAAAGACAATGAACAGAGAAATCACTTTTTACCCAGTATTACTAATTAGTACTTTATTTATGTTTTTATCTGTGTAAAATTTCTGCCAATTCAACCCCTCTGCCCCCATAGCAAAGAGTCCCCTTAGACCCATGGTGAGTAGCACAAGGCATGAACATATTCTTTGTCAAACAGCCTCGCCAAAACGGCTAAATAACTTGCATTCGTTAATATTTTAATATTTATGCAGGAACTTGGAAAGTTTAATAAATGCCTAAAATAAATATGTCAACACACACCAATGAAACAGCAGAGAGGGGCCACCAACTACCAAAGGAAAGATTAATATCGCAAAATATAAACAAACATATAATGAAACTTATATTTAACAATAATAAAAGTCTACCACTTTAAAGTAAGATAAAGAAAACATAATGTAGAAAAAATAAAGATACTATATTTATAAAAGTTGATAGAAACTCCATCTCAATGGAAAAACATGATGGTACCCGCATGCCACGGATACAGTACTGCTGTAAATAAAGGTCAATCTTTCAGAATGAAAGACTCCAACTTCAACAGTTTATGAACTGAAAGTGTGGTTTAAAAAAAATGTTGTTTAGTTTCTGTTTTTTAACATTTTTCCTGCTATCCAATCAAAAACTCTTGACACCAAGATAGAAAACTGTATAAAAATATATTTAGGCCACGTCAAAATTAGCAGCTACGGCTATGGTCATGGCTGGATCGCGACCCTTAGCAACATCCTTGGCACAGCCGCAGCTGCAGCAGCCATCTTAATTTTTAAATATAAAAAAAACCATTATTACCCTTGCCAGAAAAAACAACAACTGAGAGGTCAACCGAATTCCCCAAAGGAATTTCCCAGTAAATTTGTTTGAAAGTAGAGAGTTGTGAACGTAGTGTAGTGTTCACCAAAAAGCAGCGCTGTGCTGCTTCCTGAATTAGGTCCCTGAAGTGTCCTGGGCCCAATTTCATAGAGCTGCTTAAGCACAAAAAGTAGCTAAGCACAAAAAGAATTTATGACTAGTAGTCTGTTCATTTCTGCTTAGCAGAAAATGTTTGAGCAATATTTCCTGCTTGAGCAGCTCTATGAAAGTGGGCCCAGGCTCTTGTTTGACCAAGCAAGTCATCCTGATTTAAATTTTCAGCCTCATCTATAACTGGAAATATCATACTTTCTCAACTTGACCCGTATCTGTCAGTGTTACCCAAGGGACCCAGTTACCATTGTGTAGTTTGGGGTCACCTCTTGGGTCTGGCATCATGTCTTTGTTCAATGGTGGAACCGCCGTTGCATTTAACTGTTGTAATCGCTGAAAAAGCTCGCCCAAAATATCTGGAAAGAAGAAAAAAGTATGCTCGATATTACAAGGCAATTTTCACAACAACTTCAAAATGTTCAAAGTTGCCGCCTCAAATTCCTAAAATTTGTGTAATAGATCTCCAAGCCCTCAACTAGGAAAAAAAGAAAAAAGAAAGTGTACTTTCTTCCCCGTGGAGTCAAGCACGTTCTAGGATTAAAGGAACGCCCCTGTAGGCATAAGCCTCAAAGTCATAGGATCGCCAGAATGTTTTCCGCGACATTATGCCAAACTACGAGAGCAATCTTACAATAGAGAATTCAACTAAGCAAGTTATGTATTTCAGCAGCGGACGTCCTTGGTCCAACAGACTGGTCCAACAGACTGGTCCAACAGACTGGTCCAACAGACTGGTCCAACAGACTGGTCCAACAGATTGGTCCAACAGACTGGTCCAAGGATGTCCGCTGCTGAAATACATAACTTATTTAGTGGAACATTCCTACAATTGGGACATTTGGTATGCTCCCTAAGTTTGAGTGAGGACCTCGGAAAAGAAGTCATACCTGGGTTTTGATCGGCGATGTTGTAGAACTCACAGGGGTCTTGATTGATGTTGAAAAGACAAGGTTTTTTAAATGGCTGACAGCTTGTGGAAGCATTCAACGGAATCGGTGGGCAAGTAACCACTGGAGAATCTCTGCTATTAGACATCGTCTTGGACAAATTCTGCTTGATTTTGTCTGTCAAAACAAAGAAGGAAACATTATATCTCAGAAAAAAAAACCTGGCTTGCAGAGAAAAATGAGTAATAATCCCTTTACCTCAGCCTTTCATCCAGGCATGGACGTCTAATAGCCAAGTACCAGTGTACATGTAGATGACTCTTCAAGCAAGTCATTGCACATGCTATTGAACTATCAATGCAGCTCTGAATCTTACCTGTTGATGTTCCGACTGGTGGGAACCAACCATCCCACACTCCCCCATCGCTGTCACCGATGACAATCTTGTAGTCTCCGATACGCAATGCTGCGTACATCTCAATGGGATCAATGTTAAGAAGAATCTCATTTCTCGGACACGATGCTCCTCTGTGGAGTTTACAAATAAGAACAGATTAACGAGTGGTCAAAACAGGATCAAAACATTTGAGGAGGCAAATGTTTAAAGTCTCTTAAAAATAATAAATAATGATAATAGTGGCTTCTTGTATAGCGCTCAAATCCATTACTCACGGTAACGATCAACATTACTATTCCTGGTCACTGGGTCATTTATTTCATTCCTTAAACCATCTCAGCTCCCTGGGGAGTATACAGCCTGTGCTGCCAAGTATGTAGCTTACAAAGCGAAATCAACCACAAGAGCCGTTTCTGCCATAACAGGTTCCAATATGACTTTTTTTGCTAAATCAAACTTTGATTTGTTAATGGTTTTGTCAAAATGTGACAATGACATGACAAATTGGAATGTTTAATGGTCTCTAACAAACTCCCTAAATGGACTAAAAGACATTCAAATGATCTCCATAAATAAAAAAATTAAAAAACCAAAACCCTGCATTTTGAATGGCCTTAACAAAGTTTCCTACCCAAGGCGGCATTTCTAATGTTCTCCACTAAGAAATCTAAACTAAACTGAATGCCCCTTTTATGCCCTCTGTATTAAACTGCCTCGACAAAGTTGCCCAGCTTCAGAAACTAATGAAAATGATTGGTCTCTTCTAAGTTGCCATTTTTTGTAGAGACCATTAAATTTTCATCTTTTTTTCAAGCTGCAAAACTTTGTAGTGACCATTTATTTTTTAACTTGTTTCCCCAAAGTATCCCCATGAAGTAAATTTACCTTGACACAGTGTCCCACATGTCCATCCCATAGATTTTGGTCCCCAAAGCACTGACGTCTCCTCCAGCGATCCTATACATTGTCGGGAACCAATCAGAGACGTGCATCAAGTCATGTGAGATACGCCTCGGCTTCTCCAGCAGTGGGCTATTAACGAAGCCCACCCCCCTAACTCCGCCCTCCCAGGGAGTGGACTTCATGCCCCTTAGTGGCCAGTTGCAACCGACGCTTTGGTCGTATCCCTCACCGGCACCCCCATTGTCCGTAGTAAAGATAATGACTGTGTTTTCGTAGAGTCCGGATTGGACGAGATATTTGGTGATGTTGCCAATGGAGTCATCTAAAGCTGAAACCATACCTGGACGACAAAATTGAAAAATAAAAAAAAACCTGAAAAATTAATATCAATGTTACCAAATTTAATTGAGGCTGAAGAGAGAAATAGTCAGGACCCTTTTTGGTATAATGAGGATCAGAATTTAGTATTGCTTTTGTGAAAAGGAAACACGACAAGGTTGATGAAAGAAGTTTATTTCAGATATACCATCATACTATGAAACCTGTGTAAGAGGATCTTCTTCTGGCGTATTCCTGTCTAAAAAAAAAAATGAATGTCTCAGTCTAGTGAATGCAGCCACAGCAGTGCGTCCCGTTTAAATTCAGACGGAGCACCATAACCTTAAGGAGGACACCTCTTTGGGCAGACAGTGCCAAATAAGGATGATGCAAGCAATTCCAATACTTAAGAAAAGTAGAAGCGTCTCAAAAGTAAAAAAGATAGGATTATTCTAGTTATTAGATCTGATAAGTATTCCAGCCCATGTGCATGGACCAATCCATTGGAATGCCAGAACAATCCTTTGGAATGTTAAAATTGCCGATGCACCTGCTCTCGAAGATCGGCGTAATGTCACCGTCCACTGGATTGCGGGCATATCCCTACGAGAACGTTCTTTTGCGCCTAGAATGTTCCCGACTTTTGAGTCCTGGACCCATTCTGACTTGGTCTAGTCTAGGTTCCCAGACTCTCCTTTTGGTATTTACTGAAGTGCTCAAGTGGCTCGATTCTACCAACAGAGGGCGTACAGAAATGGATCTCGATTTCTGGCTCCTCTGACAGCGGTTTGTGAGAGTGTCTTAAGATAGCGCCCTCTATTGGTAATAGTTTGTGGGTGATAGCGTGCAGTATGTCTGCAGTACTGATCGTAGAATATAAACAACTCAAAGGTCTTGAACCAAGACTACTTACCAGCGAATATTTGTCTCTTCTTGTCCTTGATATTTGGGAAGCGTTTCACATAGTACTCTGGTGCCTCCATTGCGTTGTTCCCATTGCCAGCATGCACTGCTTGGTGTGCCAAGTACAGGAACAAAGACTACAGTTGATAATAGCAACAAACAAACCTAATTGGTTATCATTAAAATTGAAATTAATGCAGTTGACCTGGGTCTCCCCTTGGTCTAGAGGATGAAGCCCACTGAACCTCCTGGCTGTTACATTACAGAGGATTTACAGACTCTCTACATCACCACAAACAAAGAACTAGGGTAGTGGGCCTGAGTCTCCCCTTGGTCTAGAGGATGAAGCCCCTGATAAAAAATTCTTAAGGGGGGGTGTCAAACACCTCCACAACCCCTGGTTGCCACATCTCTGTTCATTACCAGAGATCAGTGGTGTAGCCAGGATTTTTTTCAGTTGGTGTATTGCTTTTCAGTGGGGGGAGGGGGTTGGGGGCAGGGACTGTATTTTACCTATTTTTTGTAAGGGCACTACATTACAGTCATCCCTCATTTATTCTGCTTATAAAGAGTACATTCTGAAGTCCTGAATCTCATTTCTGCTTGTGTTTCTTTGTTTTGCTGTCCTCTAATTAACTTTCCTGTTATAAAGAGACAATTTGTCCAGTCCCAGTGATCTTATTATGATAAGAGTCAAATGTATCTGGATTTCCTTCTTGGGCAGGGGTCACTGGAAAATTGTGGGGGATAAGTGTTCCCCCCCCCAAGACTATGCCGCTCTCAGATATGTATAACAATTTGACACTAACCTGGGACGGATCATGATTGGTGATGATCTGTTGAACTTCTTTGGTAAACACTTCTGTAGAGTACTGACCAAAGACCGGAGTGTACACTTGACTGTCTCTCTGGAAATCAAAGCCTACATATTCCTACATCGAGGGGTTACACATCAGTGTCCAAGAGGTTAGTGGGGCTTAATGTAATTTCGTTTATAAATTTCACAGGATGAAACAAGGTCAAAGGTAATTATTTAGTAAAAAAAAAAATTTGTTACAAATGCAATTTAGATGACATGAAATTGCGATACACGACAAACAATGTTAAATGAAAGCTGTCTAAGAACAAGTGAAAATTCTAGCAGACTACAAAAATGACAACGCTGAATTGGACTTGCTGGCTAGTTTCCCGTAATTTTAAGATAAACCTAGTCTTTGTTCAAGTACTTCTGTTCTTCAGATTCCATGATCCATCAACAGTAGCACACTCTTTTGGTAGTAGATGGTGTAATATGAACAGGAGCTTCTTGAACTGAAGGCTAGGGTAAACCCTGATGGGGGTTCTTTGTGGAGAAAGAGGTATGAAGGAGTTTCGTTGTTCCCCTAACTATAGGATCAGCCTAACTATAGTTGGGCACAGACCAACTAAGCGGGGCTGATACCAACTATAGATGGCTGCTCCGTACTATAGCTGGGCTGATTCCAATTATAGCCTGGCTGATCTCAACTATAGCTGGGCTGATCTCAACTATAGCTGGGCTGATCTCAACTATAGCTGGGCTGAACCCAGCTATAGCTGGGCTGAACCCAACCATAGCTGGGCTGAACCCAACTATAGCTGGGCTGAACCCAACTATAGCTGGGCCAATCCCAACTGTAGTTTGGCTGATTCTACAGAAGAGGTGGAACATTTTTACTTACATCTGCCGCTACATGATTCCAATAGTCCTCATGACCAAGCAGGTAGCCAAGGTGGCTGTCAAATCCTCGATTTAAAGGGAGGTATTCGTCAGCGAAGAACCCTAGATGCCACTGGGGAAAAAATGGTATAGTGCAAAAATTACTCACAACTAAACAAGGCCAAGATTTCCTCTAAGAAGTTGTGTTGTCCACGTCTAAACTTTTCCTTTTTAACTGGTGCAACTATTTCATCAGGAATTAAGGAAATTATTTGACCCTTACAACAGTGTGTGGTAAGCCCTGTAAATTCAGTGAAATGCGAGTCCTGGGAATTTTTTTTTAGGCCTACTATTTTTTGTCCAAACCAAAAACCTACGGAATTCCGACACACAAACTGTTGGACTCTGATTATGGTGGTATGCCTGATGCTATACAAAGCATGATCAGTTTACTAGTGCAGTCCTCATTCCAACACTATACAATAACTCATTGATGCCCAAACTGTTGGACTCTGATTATGGTGGTATGCCTGATCCCATGTAAAGCATAATCAGTTTACTAGTGCAGTCCTCGGTCCAAAAGAATTTAAAAAAAAAAAGATTTTTAAGGGATGGGATTGGCTTTGATCAAGCCTTTAGTTATTTTTGTTTACCTTTCCTACAATGTGTGTCTTGTACCCCTGTACTTTAAGCAGTTGAGATATCGTTGTCTCATTAAGACCAAGACCATAGGGCTGGGCACCAGCTATCGTCCGGTGTTGCAACCCTTCAAGAAAGAGTTGAAGAAATTGTTATTTTGATATCTTTTTTGGTAATGAAACCAAAGGATTCTCAAAAGTGACTAGCACTGTGAGTAGGCCTGAAGATACATTGTAGAGAAGATGATCAAGACATTTTCTGATTTAGACGTGGGAGGAAAACCCCAACTAGGGAAAACCCATGCAACCAGGGTGGGACTGAAAACCCAATCCACAAGCAAGGCTCCCGTCCCAAGTGGGATTCGAACCAGGCAACACTGAGGTGGAAGGCACAGAAAGAAGCCTCAATGCCAACCTGAATGGCAGAGACAAATGAAACTAGGCATCTAACTAAATCAAAAACAATCCACAAATTTCTTTCTCTTTTGCTTCAAAACCAAAATTCAAGATAGCGTTGAGTCAGTGCAAAAAATCCAATCTCCAAAAATAGCACGTCTGTTACGAGTGTCTTTAAAAATGTCAAAACATTGTATCTTGCTTAAAAAGCCTGCATGTACACAAAAACAAGTATGCACCAAGATACAACGTTTTTGCACAGAGCTTTTTTGTGCAAGATATTGCACACCTGGAATTACAAGGAGGCCATGGCCTCTGTTGCCCCCGGTCGTGGCCTCTGTTGCCCCTGGTCGTGGCCTGGGTGCCCCGACAGAAGTTTTGGAAGTGCCCTTTCTAAAACGAAAATAGCCTCACCATTTCAAGGATGAAATTCCAGGCCTGCGTTGTAGCAACATTGAGATTTTTTATTTGAGTTCTTTTCTGTTTTTTCACTTACACTGATGTGTACTCAGTGCTCTCCCGAGCTCTGTGAAAAAAATCCACAGGCAATCACTCAGGTGGGATTCGAACCCATGCACTGAGTATACAGTGCTTAATACACATTGGTACAAGGGAAAAAAACAGAAAAGAACCCAAATAAAAATTATTTATCCCCAATGCAAATATTAACTACTATTAAAATTTGGATTTTTGCACTGGTATACGTCGTTCTTCTTACCTAGATGAATGGGATGTCTGCCAGTCAAAAGAGCCGATCTTGTTGGCGTACAGAGGGGCATCACATAATAATTATGTAAAATAACTCCATCCGTTGCTAATTTATCAATATTAGGAGTGGGAATCTGTGTGGATCCATGGAAACTCACATCGTTCCAGCCCTGCGAGGGAGAGATCAATTATTTATTGTCAACAAACTTTTGAGAGATTTAATGGTTTTTATTATGCAAATTAATACATCTAGAGCCTGTCCTACATGTATGCAGTTTGGATCTAGGGACCAACTCTATGTAGTTGGTCAAAAATAAACAAAAAATTCTTACTTTTAATCTAAAAGATCGCTGAAAATAGTTCATACCAGCAAAACTATCAATCCTCCAGATAAATATTTATGTCTGAAGAAGGTCAAGGAAAAATCAGCCTGGCTACCATGGGCAGCGCGCCGTATCGATACCTCTCGTCACTAACCCCTGGTAGGGATGTACTGAGAAACAACGCTGATTGGCTCCGAAGGGTGACTACTTTGCGTGCACGCTTATAAAAACATTCGAGCGCTTGTATGGCGCTTGTAGGACACTTAGTACGCGCGTGTGAAATTGCACGTATTTTTACGCGATTCCATTTCAAATGAATCATGTTTTTGCACGGTCACCTTAAACTGCATACAGTTAGACATATCACAAAAACAAAGAAGAATGACAGAGGACCAGTTGCTTTTTGACTTGATGCCCCTTTTGCGGGTTACCGTACTTGAGCGCGCACGTAGAACGGATCGGCCTCAGGCCTAATTAAAATGTGCTAGTTTTAGCACATTTTAATGAACCAATTCCAGGGGTTATGATTGAGCAAGGCATGCTGGAAAAAAATGGCGTGGCGAGATCGATCCCCCCTGGGAAAGAGGTTGAGGAAAATTATCATTTTGGCTTGTACAACAATTTTTATGAAATATTGTCACCCCTTTTCTTCATACCCAGGCTTTCCAGGAATTTCACTTTCCTTTGTTTGAGAGACTGTTTGAACAAAATCAGTTAAATTGGGCTTGGCTTTTTCTACAACTACAATTATTAAAATAAAAATCTAAATAACCTGTTCCTCACCAAGTCATCAGCAACAATAAGAACGATGTGTGGATGAGGAGGTTTTAGGGAGATTGTCAGTCGGACGAGGAAGAGCAAGAGGCAGATCAAGAAAGTCTTCATCGTGACGATGGATCAGTCATCCTACTCTAAGACTAAATCAAACAAAAAAATAAGCATTGATTACATAGGAACGTTCTAAATCATTAACAAAGAATAAAGGTAAACAAATACATAAATGTAAACGAAGTCTAAATTTCAGGATGACTTTGCTATGATACAGTCAAGTAACTGCCAGATTGTCTCCAGCAAATCCCTGCGACATTGAGCAATATTGAAATAACAGTTTGATTAAATCAAGACATTCAATTTCAATATCAGCATGGAGGTTGCTGATGCTGTATGTTGATTATTGCTAGAACTAAGTAAAAATAAAATAAACAGGCCCCTATTTTATTTTTAGGCTGGTGGTTTTGCGATGGTTGCAAAGATCGTCACACACTCCTCTCATCCCGGTGGTCACCTCCGGACGGGGAGGAGGGTTCACGGTCATCGCAACTGCAAAACAAAGCTTTTAAAAAATGGATAGAGAAAGTAAAAACTAAATAGTTTTAATACAGAAAATAGAATCAGCCTTACTGAATAACACTTAACAGATAATACTCAATTGACAATTGGCATGCCAACAAAAAAGGCCTGTAAAAGGTAGAGTTCAAAACGATGGGGGAAAACAGCACTTACTCACCCACTCTGCACAATGTTCCAGACGATGGTCCAATCTTTCTTTAATTGATCATCGATCTTATTTGTAAACAAAACAACAAATTGCTCACCAAAACAACTTATTAATATTAATAACTTACATCAGCACACCCAGCCGATATTGCAACTGGTTTCATAGACTTAACACTAAACCCTAGCTGTGCTTCCCGTTGCGTTGCAGTCACGTGCACTGTTATAACATAACAGAAAAAAAACTTCACGCGCACGCGAAGGACAACAGAACTTGAAGCAAGTCTAAAATGAATTTGAACGGCTGTTTACTGAGGAAAACTCTTATATTTCGACGGCTATTTACTGCAGAGAAGAATGGGTCAACTAGGCGACTATTTTATGGAAACAAATCTGGTTTGCTATGGCTATTTTATGCTTAGAAAAATGTTATTTCCACAATAATTTTTCTGAACGATTTCTTGAAGTTTCCACATTTGTCGCTTGAAATTTTGTTGCTTGAAACTCTAAACCAAACCTCTGCTTTAAAAAAACTACAACAAACAAAAACCTTCAAGTAAATAACTCTAACAACACAATGTAATTTTGAGCTTCTTAAAGTTGTCTTTATTTTTGTAAATTCAACTGTACACAACAATGGCCACTCCATCTTAAATTTATTGTTACGACTCTGCAAAAGATGTCTACAATTAACTAATTTTAAAAGGAAAAATCTGTTAACAAAATAAAACCAAGGAAAGTTCGAGGCGACCAATTCACCACATGTCAATTGCTGCAATATTTCATACTGCATGCTGACATAGTATATCTATCATTGAAAGCCACAGTGGATGATGCTGAATGGTCAGACAGTAGGAGGGTTGACTATGTACTGTGTAGATGCATTCACCACATGATATCATAATACAGTCAGCGATAGTTTATATTTCATTCAAAACCACAGTGGATGATATTGAATGGTCAAACAGTGGGAGGGTTGACTGCATACTTAATATAAGTAACTTTTATAATTGTTTTCCTAACTTAAACTGTTCCAGCAAATACAACTTTGCAAACGGAAACATCGGAGAAAGGTAACCGTTAAATTCTTTGTGAAAAATAATCAGTGAAGATCTTCAATAAAAACATTACAAAGGACATTTCACTTGGGATAATTTTATATTTCCCACATTTCACTAAAAGTACTGGGTTAAAAAAACAAAATGTTGACGGTCATCTGTCGATAATAGTAGGGTTGCCTTGGTTACCACTAAAACACGCTTTCATTAGCTGCTGACAGTGTGAATATTCCTCCTGTGTACAGAAAAAACAGAAAACAATAGGAAAATAAATCAACACAGTTATTAAATTAAACAAATTGTAGGAGGGTTGATCCATTTCAGGCCTAGAGTTACACGGAGGCCGCGGAGGTCGTGGCCTCTAATGCCCCTGGTCGTGGCCTCTAATGCCCCTGGTCATGGCCTTAGTGCCCTTACAGAAGTTTCCCATAGACTTTAAGATTTTCCAATGGATGTGCCCTTTCTTTGCAAAATGAAAAATAGCCTTGCCCTCTCAAAGATGAAAATCCAGGCCTGCCATTTATCAATTAAATGCAGCTGAGCACAACATAATTATGCTTCAAAGAATAAGGTTACCAGCCAAAACACCATGTGGCATGTACATTTGTGACTGGTATCCTGCTCTTATCTGCTTAGCTTAAAATTGTTAAGCAATATTTTCTGCTTACGTAGCTCTATGAAATTTGGCCCAGGTGTTGAGTTCCACTCTGTCAAGCAATGTACTCTCATTGTGATGCCAGAAAATTTGCTTCTATTTTTTTGTAGTTGACGGGAGTATGAGCCATGCTTATGTTGGCCTTGGCAAATGTAAATATGCTTTTAACGTCACAAGACCCAAATAGCGGCCTCACTGAGGTGAATGATGACCTAACATTGGCTGAGAGTCGTGCGCAGAGCGTACACAGGTGCATGTTTCCATTGTGAGGCCTCAGCAATGGTGGCCAATGCAAGGGGTCTATGAAATCATTTTAGATAAAAACACAAAATCTAACCTGGTATTCGGGTTTCCCTTTCAGGAATTCTTCCCTAGCCGTAAGAAACTCCTTGAAGCCCAGGGCTGGTTGCCTACAGTCGTTTATACAGCCTTGGTGATCCATAACGAGGTTGAGCAAGGCAGACATGAAGTGTTCGTGAGTTGGCGTGTGTTCCGTTTGGAGTAATCCAATGAGTTGGTGCACCATCCCCATTTTAAACAAAGTGTCTAAAATTATATCATGCAGACAAAGGATAAGTGACTTGAAAACAGACTAGAAGGAATCCCAGAATTGACGTACAAAGGCAATTATTAAGTGACTTGAGAAAAGACTAAGGGGAACTAAGTTCTTAATGCAAGTCAATAAGGTGAAAAACAAACATTTCAGGGTTTAGCTGCCATAGAGAGAATGGTTTGAGGTCATTTGTGGGCAAGTGGCTCTGGAGTTTTATTGGTTCATACTCCGGTCAGACAGAAACTTTTTCCTACCTTTGAAATCTGTCGGCATTTGGAAGAAAGCTTGGAGCATGAATGCCGATTTGATTTGTAGTTTCTCCACATCGCTCTGCATGGCACGCATCAAAATGGAGAAACCATCTTTGTCAACGAAAACCTTCTGACAGTCTTGGTTATCCCTGGCTAAACCTATAACAAATAATAGTGGCTTAATATTTACTGCTCAAATCCATTACTCAGTGACACTCATGGCACTCAAACATTATTACCCCTAGTCATTGGGCCATTTATTTCATTCCTTAAGTCATCTCAGCTCTCAGCCTATGCTGCTCTGTAGCGCACCAAGCTAAATCAATCACAAGAACCATCTCTGTCCTCACAGGTACCCATTTACCCTTGGGTGAAGAGAAGCAATTAGAATGAAATGACTTTGCTCAAGGACATAAGTGTGATGACCTGGGCCCAATTTCATAGAGCTGCTTGAGCACAAAAATTTGCTAAGCACAATAAAATGTTGCTTACCAAAATAAGTTTACCAGCCAAACTACCATGTCCCGTGTACAATTTGTGACTGGCATCCTGCTCATTTCTGCTTAGCAGACAATTGTTAAGCGATATTTTCTGCTTAAGCAGCTCTATGAAATTTGAACTAAAATTAGCTCAGCACAACAAAATTATGCTTATCTGAATAACGTTACCAGCCAAAATAGCAAGTCACATGTACAATCTGTGACTGGTATCCTGCAAAATTTTGCTCAGCAAAACATTTTTAAGCACTATTTTCTTCTTAAGCAGCTCTCTGAAATTGGGCCTTGGATTGGAACCTACACCCTGATGACTCAGCCACTAGAACTAAGTCCTAACTAAACTGCCCCGCTACGACACGCCAAAAGAAAGGAAAACATTTTTTTTAAGGTAATAATGGGACAAAATTCAAAGTATTTTTTACAAATACAATATAATTAAAGACTCTTACAGGATAAAGCATAGAGGGCCTTGACCCTAACAGTAGCGGAGGAGTCCTTATCCACCGCAGCCAGCATTTTCTCAATCCCTCCCATTTCCAGCAGCACCTTTTGGTTGAGTGGAACATTCTGGACCAAGTTGGCTATCAAATCAAATGTCCTCCATCTGACCTCTGACCTGGGATGGTCCATTAGCTGGGGGAGGAGTTGTGTGCCACCGACCTTGTGGAAGTCTGTGAACAGAACAGAAGAGGGCTGGTAATGTAACAGAACAAACCTCAAACCAGACATTTTCATTGGGGGGGGTGGGGGCAAGTGAGGTACAGACATAATTTGGGGGATTTTAATATTTTTTTGCATTTTTTTTGGTTCTCATTTGGGGGCGGGGGAGCAACGGTTCTGAGCGGCCCCCCTTCCCTTCTGGTCCTGGCCACTGTACTACTCAAAAGCAACTAGCACTGTGATGTGTATAACATGCAGACATCTGCATTGGTGTCTAAAAATCAGTTTGTCTGCTGCCGCCTAGTGTCTGAAAATCTCCAATTGAGAATTAACAAATCTGACCTTGCGCATTATCAATTGTATCGCTGAGGTCTCTAAGGTTCTCTAGAGCCTCTTCTACTTTCTCCTCATCCTCCTCAAGTTCAGAATCCATCTTGAGTCTCACCGTCTCCAGAAACGATTTCATGTCTTTTACCTCATCTTTGTACATCTCGGCGAACACCTTCTCAAGAAACTCCTTCCTCTATAATATAATCAAGAATCAAAAATTTAAATTTGGGAGCAATGGCTATCCTAGGACTTGATCTCAGAAAATACTTCTTGAAAAAGAAAGAGAGTATCCACTAGGCCAATCATGACTAGAACACAGGCCAAAAAATATGACTTGTTAAAATCTCAAACAACAAACCAAGGGAAACTGACTGGGTAATTTTTTAACAATTTAGGGTTGAACAAGGAAAAATTGACTCAAGCTGGACTTGAACCTGCAACCTCTGGATAAACGTGCCGATAAATGTGGGCAGTCTCCCTAGTTTGACAACATTTTCTTCGCTCAAGGGTGCCAGTCAAAAGCCATTCAGCCTGTGACTGCCCTATAGCCAGGGTTCACACCCAAGTTCAAAATCTTATTACAAAATGTAAGCAACCTCCCAACATAAGTACAGTAGAATAATCACTTTGGTGTGTAACAAGGGAGCAGAGAAAGACACAATACGTGGGCAGCGTCGATCGACAATTACTACTATGGGTGGGTCTTATTCTTATTTTAGTTTTAGCAACTGGCATGGCAATGACAACAAGGGTTAAAACTATTTATTACCCCTGTTCATTGAGTCAAAAGCATTCCGGAAACATCCTTAACTCCTTTGGAGTATGCAGCACCGGTAGCCAAATAGGCCCACAGGTTGCTATCAATATCATCCAATCTCTACCCTCACGCTGGCACGGCAAGCCAGCCACGTGTCGACATGCACTCATGAAACTAAGTCTAAGATATTACCTCCGGGTCTAGAGGAGCACATTCTCGTTCCCCAGAGTCCCCACTCGCTGCCTCTTCGTTGGGTGTGTTGGCAATAGCCATTTGCAAGACTCCTTCCATTGACCTGGGGTATCTACGTCGATTGGACGATGAACTGCCATCGTTGTTTTCACCTGAGCTTGCCATTTCCTGTTTCTTGATTGAATAGAAAATGTAGAGAATTTGTTCAGACAAAATATCTGCTTTGCACCAAACAGTCAAAGAAAATAGATTGGACTTCATGACTTGATCATTGATGTAACAACATTCCACTACAGTCATGACAGTACCGAAAAGTGACAGTAAAATAAAACTACTCACTAGTTAAACTACATTTACTAACACTACACAGGACAGGTCAGAGTAGTTGCGGTAAATAGACCTTTATCGCCAATCCGCCTGGTTGATTTTGCTGAATGGCCGAAAGGCATTCTGGGAAGGAAAAGGGAGCATGGTATGCCCCTTTTCCCTTCCCACAATGCCTTTCGGCCATTCAGCAAAATCAACCAGATGCGGATTGGCGATAAAGTCTTGCCTAACACACGATCCGGAAAAAATTCCGTATCCAGCCACCACTTTTTCATTCGTTATGAAATAAAATAGTATCTAATTTACTCAAATGAGATATTTTTTGGGGTAAAAATGAGTGAAAAAGAGGTGGCAGGATACGGAAATTTTCCCCAAGATCCTCTTTAGTCTTACTCTTAGCAGTCGTCGGGGGAGGGTCCTACTATTTGCCGTCAACTCGCCGACTTGCCGTCAACTCGCCGTCAA
>CM021547.1:9584393-9595026 GCA_010994315.2 Pisaster ochraceus | reverse complement strand
CACCAGAGCTTGAGTCCAGTGATCTTATCCACTCGGCCACGACACGCCAAAATATACTCGTAGGCGGCAGTCAACGAGTTAAGCAGCTCTATGAAATTCGGCCCAGATGAACCAAATTTTAAAAAGTCAAAAACAGACAATTGAACACTTCTTCATTTACAGTTCTCAACTTCTTTTTATTTTGCTTCCCTCTTTGAATAAAAAATATTTAAAATCTGGAATAAAAAGACGCTGCTTTCAGTCATGGCTGTCATTTCAAATACGGACTGAATTTCCTCAAACTCTTCTCAATCTAACAAAGGATTTAACAAGTACGATTGTCAAACTTCAAATATAAATTCCTAATAAACTTCTCTTTTTACATGTACATAAAATATTTAAAACAATAGTTTATTCACAATCACAGCAACTCAAAACTGTTGTTTTTACAACTTTACAAAAATGCTTGCAAATTATTAAGGGCGGATAGAACCATGAAAGACACCTGCTTCTGGGTCCAATTTCATAAAGCTGTTGAGCAGAAAATTCTGCTGAGCAAACGTCTATACTTAGCAAGAAATGAGCCAGCTACCAGTGGCAACAATGTAAACTTTATTGAATGTTGGCTGGTAACCTGTTTCTGCTAAGCAAGATTTGTATGTGCTTAGCAAGTTTTTGTGCTTACAGGCTTGATGAAATTGGGCCCTGCTTCTTACGCTTATCTCAGCGACAACTTCTCCCATCAAAGGTCGGGTCATAAATGGGTCAACGTAATGCTGATTTATTAACAAAATAAATAAAAAAAGCTACAATAAAAGTCACATGTGAAAGTTTCAGCTGAATACAGTGTCTACTTGCTGAGAAACTAGTAAAAAACTGTTACAGTATTTCCACAAAAATCTGGAATCCATTCAGGCTTAGCGAGGTGACTGTGGGTACAAACGGTACTTTTTGGGGATGAAAAACAGAGGTCAGTTATCGAAAAAAATTAATGCTCGCAACTTGGTGCTGCTCAGGCAGTTTGAAACCTTGAAAACGGCCGACATAAAAGTGTAAAACATTCACCAGTCTCACTAACAAATTCCACAGAATGCCCAGCACAGATATTTAACCATGCTGCTGTATGAAGGTAAAGTCACTTCTGTGTTTCCAGTATCGTCTTGCTGCTGAACATTCATACTGAACGAACACACTGGTGTTGCGCGATTGGTGCTACGCAACGAAAACAAAACTTATTCGCCTCTCCCGGGCAAACTGTAGAGGGAGTACATGTATTGAGACAATGGCATAGATTTTACTCTTATGATTTGAACAAATTTTGACAGAACTGTATTTCCAATTACAGTTGGGGGGGACAGCTAAAAAAAACAACATGCATGGCGCAAAAGAACGTCTCCATGGGCACACACCAGCAATCCATGGTTCCGCTAGACCACATCATTGTGCAGGTAGGGGTGCAATCCTATACGAGTGAATACGCACATTAGTGTTTTGAGCATTCTAATGGAAGGTTCTGGCAGTCCAACGGACCGGTATGCGGCAAACGCTAGAATACTTATCCGATCCAATTAGGACGTTCCTACCATTCTGACTTTCGAGCTGCTCACTTATCATACCGCTGATTTTGATCAATTGGGAATCTATAAATGGGCAGCTTGATGAGGGCTGACTAAAGACCTTTATCATTCTGCCACCATCTTGGTCATGATCCCTGTATCCAACGGCAGTAATCAATGCTAATATTCATTGTATGAAAAAGGAACCAGATTATTTGCCCTTCCAGCCTCGGTTTGGTTACATTGATTTGAATGAGAGAGAATCAAGATGGCCGCACCAAGGTCCATAGCCTACTTCTTCTTGACAAACCTCCTCATGGCATGGGATTTGGGATGACCCTGGAAGCCGCCTTGGAACTCAACGATTTGTGGCTCGGTGACATCATTGGAGGTCTTGGACTCGTGTACTATGGGAGAACGGGTGCTCTTTGCGGAGCGGCGACCACTTTGCTGTGAAAAATATCACACAAAAAGTTAAAGAACTGTCAAATTGGGTCGTACACTTTAAAACTGTAAAATGTTAAGAGATAAATGTTTAAAATGATCACATGTATTATGTAGTGTATTTATTTGTAACTTGTTTGAAAGATTACATAATGACTCCCGGGGCTGTTCTATCCACAGAAATAAACTAAGGACATACAGGACATTTAATGTTGTTTATGTTATTTACACGATCCTCAATATCGTCACTATTTAGCAAAGTTTAGATGCTCAGCACAAAAGCTACAAGTAGAGGTTGGGAGGTACACAGGTGTAGAATTTAATCATCACATTTGTCTTCACTGCTCGGAGGATGTTGAAACAGAAATTCACTTCATTTGCTTTTGTCCAATGTTTAATGAATTAAGAAAGAATTTGTATGATTCTATTAGACAAAGCTTTTGCAATATTTACACATTTTATGTTAGCCAATTCCAGGAGTTATGAGCAAGCAAGGCATGCCTAAGAATCCTGCCTACGAAACAGTCTTTAGATAATTTTTCATCCAATTTAAAAATTCTGATATTTCAAATGAACTTAAATGTGTATACCTCGTGACTTTTCCGGCCACTCTTCTCGTTTCCATGGTCATTGGGCTCTGCCCTTTCCATTATAATATGGTAGCCATTCCCACCATCACAAGTCCTTGGCCTTTCTTCGCAGATTGCACCAAGATTGTCACTAGAGGGCGCTATGCCAAACCCCCGCATCTGAAGCGCAAGCTGCTGCACCTGGACAAATTTATTGGTGCTCTGGGGTGAGATGACCCGCTCTGCATACAGGTCGTCGTCGTAGAGATTATTTTTCGGACTTCGTGATAGGCTAGTCTGCTTTAGGCTGTTCCGCCTCAGCGGCTGCTGCCCTTTCATTGCCTGGTTCCCTGCAGATATGGTAACCCTGCCTGGAGTTTGTGGTCTATTGGGAAATGGATTGACTGTTGTGTATACTGTCTCTTCCGTCTGTGTAGGTTTGTATTTCTGCATGCTGTCTGCAGCTGGGCGGGAACTCCTAACATTGTAAGGGGATGACACTTTATACCGAGTATTATTCTCAGAGGATACCGGGCGAGATGGGGACCGGCTAAACTGTTGACCATTGCTCAAACTGGAGCGAGATGTACGCCCTTCTCCGTACAGTGGCTCAGAACTAATTGACGTGACACTTCGCTGACCTGCTGACTTGACCCTGTTTGACCCTTGACCTCTTTGTACTTGTCTTTTCTGATGCTGCTGCTCATGGGAATGGTGCCTCATTCTCAACACCCCAACTTCATCTGTCGGAGTCCCTCTTGAAGTTTTTGGCTTCCGAATTTCCTTCCAAAGTTCCGAATCGGTATCAGTTTCACTGGTCCCATTCTTAAGGCGATGTGAAAACGTATCACCCTTTTCCGCAACGACTGGAGATATTGCACCCTGACCCCCCGACCCTTCCACAACCTCCTCCCCATCAACCTTGTTCTCATGTAAGTTCTGCATCATCTCTGCATTGTTGTTAATGTTTGATGCCTGGGTTTGACCAATCAAACCAGCTTTCTTCAAACTGGCGACGCTCATTCTGAAATCAGTCTGAATCTCCGCCGGAGACTCCGCCCTCTTTGACTTGACAGAGACACCGCCTCCGCTCTTCGACGATGCTTTGGACACGCCCTTCCCATGATCTGCCTTGCTGGTGACCACCGAGTTAGCATAAAAGTTCTGGGCCTTCTTGAAGTGGTGGGAGCTCTTGGCGTTACGCAGTTGGAGCGATGAGTCTGTTATCGGCGTAGCTTCTGTTGAACAACGATGTGGTTTTGCTTGCGGGGTGTGTTCCCTTTCGACTGGTTTGGACTGGAATGAGGAAACTGGTGTGGGAACGTAGTACTGGCGAGCCTCTTTTTCGCCCTATATTGCAAAAAAAAGGTAAAGTAAATCAACAAAATGTCTTGTATCACCGACGTTCGAGTCTGGATTCACTGGTTTAAGTGTTTTCAATGAGCTTAAGAATCTGTTGGCTAACAACTAAACTCGGGCACCCAAAGAATATTCCTTCTTACCCCTCCTACTCTTAGTAATATTTTTCAGTGAGTTGACCAACCATTTGAAACCATTCTACTGCACATATTGTATGCACATGTGGCACAACAGAAGAAGGGTTGACTTTGTACTGTTTTTTTTTTTAATGCCCTTTTTAAATTTTTGTTCCCAGCTTCTAAAAGAAACGTTTTACATCATTCCAATGTTGAACCCAAACGGCGTCGTCTTCAAATTGGTTGCAGAGAACATGTGTAAGAATCTGACCTTTGACCCTTTGTTTACATCTTTGGTTGCCACTGCATTGCTGGGAGAGGTTTCTTGGCCGGGTACACCGTTCTCAGAGTTGCCTTGGGGAGAGTAAACACTGCACCGAGGAAAACAAAGCAAAACAGCCTCAGTTATTGGGGAACCAAAAACAGAAAAACGCCTCAGTTATTGGGGACACAAAAACAGAAAAACGCCTCAGTTATTTGAGACAGTAACCGGGAAACAAAGCAGCCTCAGTTATTGGGGACACAAAAACAGAAAAACGCCTCACTTATTTGAGACAGTAACACGGAAACAAAGCACAACGGCCTCAGTTGTTTTGATAATGCGCACTTTTGGTACAGGTCTTCAAACAGGCATGGAGCCAAAGCGAAGCGAAAGCTGAAGCCGTAACTTCAAAAAGAGCCTCAAGTCACCCAGATACCTGTAAGACTGAGACTTGTGCACGTTCAAATGTGAAGTGCTCAACTTTTTATCACAGAAAAATAACAAGGTAAGAGAATATTGTTCCCAGACTGAGTGTTTAAGGCATTTGTTGAGGTGGGAGGGGGTGAGAAACCTGAAAACCTGCTGTTCTGTACTAATGTTTATACAAGTTACGGCAAGTTAATTAAGCCAACAAAAACTATAATTTCTGGGCCCCCTTAAGGGATGTTTGCTGGGTGTGTCACTGTTATGACTGGCAGTCTGATTGTTAGTAACTGCTGAAAGCGGTTAAAAATCAAACAGAAGAGATGATTAAAATCAAACAGAAAGAGGGTTATACAAATCAAACAGAGGGAGAATTAAAACCAATAACAGTTCAGGCTAAATGCAAAAGGAAATCGGAAGAAACACAAAATCGAAAACACATTTGCAACAACTCAAGTTCGGGAGCAAATATTACATAATAAACAAACAGAACAAGAACACAATGCTAACCCACTTGCCCTCTGACTCAATGACAACAGTCACATAGCTGCAAACATTTGCATCTTGCAATCAGGGAGATTTTGTACAACAATCAGGGACATATTTAGAATCACATTCAACATCAACAGGGAAAAGGTTTCCACAATCGGGGAGATTTTTGAATTTGTTGATCAGATTATGGAGAGATTGGTTTATTTTCAGGATTTTTCTGCAGAATCGGGAGAGTTGGCAGCTCTGCTAACCTCCTAGTCTTCCAATGCTGGGCCTGTACTTCACTGAAGAAATGAAGGCAATCGCCCCCATCCCCTAGACATTGTCCTGGTGCCACTTGATGAAAAAAGCCATTGGATGAGTGGGGTGGGGTGTAAAAAGGCAAGGGCAGTAGAGGCGGGGCGGGGAGGGGGGTGCTTGGGGGGTTAAAGGGGCAGAAATAAGGAAGTTAGATTTGTCTACCATAGTTATCTTGGGTGTGTAGTGCCTCTGTCAGTTAAGTGTAAACTTATATCGATCTATGCAAACTTCTGGACTTTGAGTTTAATCAATTAATAACAAAGTACTCCACATAAACAGCAAAGTCATGCTATTTAATACAAAGCTTACAAATTTGGTGATGATGTGGGTGGGATCATGCAAATTAGTAGAGAAGCAATCTAAGATTTATGAATGAGTTTTGCATCAACTTCAATTTCATGCTAAATACTACACATGCACAGATTCCACACTTGGTGATGGTTGGAGGGGTCATGCAAATTAGTAGGCGGAGCAAATCTTAAGATTGGTGAATGAGTTTTGCATCAACAATAAAACTCATGCAACACTTGCACAGATTCCACATTTGGTTATGATGGGAGGGGTCATGCAAATTAGTAGGCGTAGCAATCTTGGGTTGATGAATGAGTTTATGGGTGAACGTGTAATGAGGGATTGAAAAAAAATTATGGTGAAGTTGTGTTTGATGTTAGGTGTCACATGATATATCACATGACATGTCACATGATCATTACCTAGACCCTCTACCGGTCTCTGAGAGGAGACTGGAGGCGCTGGAGGAGGCTACAATCTGAGGAGTGGGATCTACAGCGCCATCCGGTGTGCCTGTCGTTTGATGAGTGGGGAATGTTAAGAGATGGGATCTAATATATCTTGATCATACAACTGACATGAGATTGGATGTGCAAAATAAATTTGGGAATAATAGGCGAAGATGTTGAAGTTAAAACAATGATACAATGTCCTTTATATAGTTTCAAATAAAATATTTGGGGTTGAACACAGAAAAATTGGCTAGAGCGGGACTGGAACCTGTGACCTCTGGATTAACGTACCGGAACTCTACAAAGTGAACTATCTTGCCCTAATGTTGGTGGTCTCCCTATTTTGTCAATGGCTTTGTTCAGGGGTGGCAGTCAGAAGCCATTCAACCTGTAACTGCCGTATAGCCAGGGATCACACCCAAGTCTACAATACAACCTTAGAGGCGACAGCAGAGGGATCAACTTAGTTTCCTTTGTCGTTTATTACTTGATATTTAAAATAAAATATTGTAACAAAAGTTAAAGAACTAGTCCCCTTTCGACAAACCAAAAGCTAATGAAAACAGTACACTGTTTCTTCCATAGAGTTGTACACACTTTGTGCCAGCAGGGCCGATTTCACTAAGACATAAGATTGATCTTAACTGTGTATCAATCTCAATTGCTAAGCAAAGTGTGATGTCACAATACACATCACTATGGTGATATTGTCAACTCATCTTTAACATGAATCTCAGTGCTTCGTGAAATCGATCCATGCTCTGTGGCTTTAGCATTGCAATGTCACAACTTAATGTCACAAATCACATCCTTCATGCACTACCCTGCTCTGTCGCCCTCTAGTGTCCATGTTTAAAGCAGATAGATACGAAAAGAAAGCTGACACTGCACAGAATCAGAACCCTGACCCAACCTTAAACCAAAACCCACGCAGTGTGCTCATAACGCAAATTGAAAGCGTGCAGTTTAGGTATGTTAACTTGGGTTAGGCGGCCTACAAACCTGGTCTATTCTCACGGTTTAGTGAGTCTTTGATTGGGAGCGAAACATTGGATCCTGCTACAGTTCCATGAGCGAAAATGTTTTTAAAATAAATGAAAGAAAACAAATTTTCAAGATCAATCAGTTATATGCTTTGATCGTCATGCAGTACGAGAAGCTATAAATTCACCGCATTTTAAACATTGAATTTGTCACAAGTTTGAACTTCCCAAATGCATAGGTAGGCTGTATCCGGATTTGCGGCTATGACTACGGCTATGACTGTTGCTAAGGATGTTGCTATAATGACGTCCTATACTTGAACGCATGATGACGTGGCAATCCAGCCATAGCCGTAGCTGCGTATTCGGACACGGCCTTATATAGGATGCAGCAGCCATCTTTGTCAAAGACCCTGTATCCCACAGCAGTGATAAATACAAGTTTTCAAATTACATAAAGGGTACCAGACTACTTTCCCTTCCAGCCTTATTTTGGCTACATTGATAGGAATGGGTGAAACAAATTTTCTTGGTCAAATTGCTTATTATGGTGCACCCATCTTGTTTTTTCACCATCAACACCATTGTAACCAAAGTGAGGCTGGAGGAGAAAAAAATAGTCAGGCCCCTTTACGGTATAATGCAACTCAGTATCTATTATTGCTATTGCACACAGGGAACAAGACTATATATTAACACAGTGTATAAACCTCCAGCAATCCGCAGCAAAATCTGAAACCATGCATGGTAAGATTCATACCGGTGCAGCAAATCATTCAACCGTGCAAAATTTAACGGTGAAACACCTTACCTTGAGCACTTTGCCTGGACGAGGGTCTATCATGACCTAGAAGACTGCCGTACGAATGTCTGAAGAAAACAACAAATTCTGAATTAATTCTAATTTTATTTCCCTCCACCTTAAAAAAAAAATCATTAGCAAAGCGCCTTCTACTTGTTACTCCGACCAAAGGAACTTCTGCTACCATCTCAACTCCTTAGGAATATGCAACTCCAGAAGACAAACATCCAGCTAATTGCTTACACTAACAATTTAACATCCTTGCAGATACCTATTTTTAATCCTGGGTGATGAGAAGCAGTTATGGTTACTAAATGTTTAGCTCAAGGAAACAGATGCTGAATTTGAACCCATAACACACGCTTTCTTGTAGGAACTGTAAGTCCAATGTGCTAAAACTGAACGCCCCCCCCCCAGCCCCGACTCAACATTTTTGAAAAGTAGTCAAAATTTTCAAACACTTGTTGTTCTGAATGGCCCATAATATCCATTTACTGGTCTAATAGCAATGACTACTGGCAGCGTATAACATGAAACTTAAAACCACAAACTGCAAAAAAAAAACACAATAACGAACAAACTTAAAAGCTCACCCATCGTAGACTCCAAAGCTCGTAGCAGAGGGACTTCTACACCCTTTACTGTCCAAGGATTTGCTAGAGATTCCTGTATAAAACCGCAAATATTGAAAAGTTTTAAAAAGCCATTTTCAAAACCGTAGGGGCGTCAAATGGACTGCATTTTAAATAAAGAATCAATTGAATGCATATTCATTAGCCATCAACTCTTTTGCCCAACCAGGCCTAAAATGAACCCATGGCACCCACAGCAATTGCCGTGGTGCCCGGTGCTTTTGCTGTGGTGCCCTTTCTAAAGTTCCAAAAGAAATTTACATTTTCTTTATAGAAGTGCCCCTTGCCACAGGAGAATTGCTTTGCCCTTTCATAAAGAGCAAAGTTCAAGACCCGCAAAACCCACCAACTTGTAACCCAGGAGTAAAGAATCTCTCATTAACCCCTCTAAGAACTGTCTTCGAGAAGTGGAATGAGAATTGGGAAGGGAGAGGGCGGTCCAGACCTTACCTCTTCTTATGAAGTCAGCGTAGTTCTGTTGCCCGATAGAGCCTTCTGATTGCTCATCAAACGGTGAGGGGTGGGTCTTGATGGGACTAGCTGAGCCTGCTCTTGGCTTCTTACCAGTCTGAGGTCTGTCCATGAACAACAATGATTTCAAAAAGGTTAGAAATACAACAACGAACAAGACATGTTCTTGCACAATCAAATGAGAGTCACTATGAATTACTTGAAAGAGTTTTCAAAGAGGTGTTTTCATTAAAGAGTGTTTTCATTAAGTAAATGATGTCAGTATATTGACTGGTGCCCCAAACAATGAAATTGACAATATAGGGAGACTGCCTACACAGTACTAGATAGCTCAGTTGCTAGAGCACTGGCACATTAATTCAGAGGTCACAGGTTTAAATCCCGCTCTAGTCAATTTTTCTTTGTACAAACCAAAATGATTGTATTAATCATTTAAAACTTAAACATATTTAATAAATAATGTTTAGTTTTTTAACAGCTCCGAAAGTGTAATATTAGAGTAAATCTGTATTCTACTTAACAAAAACAAAGACCAGCACTGTAGTATTTTGGAAAAAACAGCAAAACAGCGTCCTCGCAAGTCCTAATATCACATACCTGGTTCTGATGTGCTGCGCTGCTTGTCTGATGTACTCATTAAGGGGTCGCTGCTGCTGCTGCAGAGCATTCATTGTGACCATGTGGTTGTTGAAGTTTCGGTGTTGGTACGGGGAGAAGGCTGGTTGGCTCACCCTCTCAACGGTCGTATGGGACTCACTGGGGCAGCTGTTCCAGTTATCTGGAGAATTACAAATTAATACCCATTTAGGAATTTACTCCCCTTCATAACCAGGGATTGAATTTGGGAGGAAAACCCACAAGACAGCAGAGCCTGTAGCTCAATATTTTTACTAAACCAGTAAGACCGGAGAAAAAGCTACAGTTTCAGGTTTCAACTGACTTTATTTGAACGAGCACCAGAGAAGATTTATCTAATTCTTATAGTTAATCATTTTACTCAACTGAATTGAAAGATGTTTATCAGACTTATACAACTGTAGGCCCTTTAAAGAGCATTTCTCCTAAAGACAATTATGTGGAAATTGACATGTGAATGTTTTTTCTTTATGACAGTTGCCCTGGAACTTGTTGCCTGTAAATTACACTTGACTCTTATTATAACAAGATCACTGGGACTGGCCAAGTTACCCCTTTATAACAGGAATGCTGTTATAAGAGGACAGCAAAACAAAGAAACACAAAACAGAAATGAGATTCAGAACTTCAGAATGTACTCTTTATAAGCAGAACCTCTTTATAACAGTGCTCTTTATAACAAGGGTTGACTGTACCCAGAGTGGCATGGCCCAAAGAGGGTTAGAATGTCTTACCTGTGAAGGAGAGGCCTGCCAGCTGGTTTGCCACGTACTGCTCAGCTAGCGCCTTCTCATGGTGCGGACATAATCCATCCACGTGAGCCATGGGTATCCCCGAGGCCGTCAGCGTGGCGTTTCCTGCGGAAT
>CM021547.1:9483983-9499349 GCA_010994315.2 Pisaster ochraceus | reverse complement strand
AAACAATGTGAATTCAAAAAGTGATCCCGAACTGGTCAAATGACTGTACTAGTAATATTAAATAATTTAATTAAAAATAATAGTAAATTAAATAAGATAAATTAAGGAAATTTGACTCACTGGTAACCTACACCATCTATCTTCTTACTACTTTACTTTGCTGAGGTTCCATTTGTTCAGCTAGCGTCTCCACAAACGGCTTTCGTAGGTAATTCCTATTCAAAACGTTTTGCCTACCTTAACCTTGGCTTGTGGACTGGTTTACGCACCATCACATTAAAAATAGCAACAGTTCTTGTTTGAAACAGGATCTTGTAAAAATTAGGCTCGATCATCGATGTATTCTTTCTTTGTATTCTCAGTACTATGTGTGAGCTCACGTTTAAGACAAATGCTCCGCAATAAAAAGTCAAAAATCAATATTGATGAATTCTCACTGTTAAGAATCCTTAGTCAGCATCGCCTTTCGATAACAAATAATAACTGCTGCTTCAGAGTGTACTGTATTAAACACATGAACCGTTATTATCATGGATCAGCCTTGCACCCTAAAAGTTTTGAACAGGATTTACTTCATAATCATCTACATCAGGTTTGTGGAGAAAATAGCAGAACGAAGTTCTAGGAGTATTTTGAACCTGGCAACTTGTCATCATAAAAAGAGACAAGAAGGTTTGTGTTACAATGTTACAAAAGATGGCGCCCTCTATTGATATCACATGACATTTTGCAATCTTTCTTGATAATCGTAATGAATACAAATTTTAAAAACTCATCAAGTGATGAAGAATCATTAACAAACGGGTGTCTAAGCATCCATGATACGGGTGTCTAAGCACCCTGGTTCAAATCCCATCGGGGGCACTGGGCTGGGTTTTAGTCCCTACCTGATTGCGTGGGTTTTCCCCTGGAATAATTCTCTGGGATTTTCCTCCCACTATCTAAAACTGAAACTTCATTCTTTGTCTTCTCTCAATAAGGTCTTGGCTAGTATAGTGATTACAGATTAGGGTCGCTTCTGATAGTCCTTGGCTTCACAACTAGATTTAATAAATGGAAATGATCGTAAAAGTCCGTTTAATACTGGCACTGCAAAGAAGATCAAAAGTTCCCCAGAGAGTTGAAAACATGAGTTTAATATTAATTTTTATAATTGAAAAAGTGACCTTGAAATATTGTAGTACACATAGTAAAAATGTGTTTTTTTCAAAACCGAATCTTCACTTGGTTCCCCACTAAGTGGTTCTGAGCCCTCCCCACAATGAATCCACAAAAATCTTTGTACATCTAGAGTTGAACAAAGAAAAATAAGCAAGAGCTTGCTTCTTCTGACTGCATTCTGTTTCTGTATTTTCACTTCTTTTCCATCTGACTGCCTCTTTTATACAAATAAGTAGTGTATGGCTAGTTGTGTTACCATAACTTAAGCCAACAGTCTCGTCTAGGGTGAAAAATGTAAGGTCATTACCAAATATTGCAGGATATATTTGTAATTCAATTATAGGGTTTAGTTGTTATTTTAATTGTTTATTACCCACGATTTGCTGTTCTCCCAACTCGCATAACAGTCAACATGGTATACATACATTGTACTCAGGCAAGAAACATGTATTTTACAGAGGCAATTGCTTCCATGCCCCTGGAGCCCGGGTCTTGGCCTCTGTTGCCCTTACCTTGGCCCTATTGCCACTTCAAAAGTTTCCTGCAGAATCGCCTTTGCAAAATGAGAATAGTCTTGTCCTTACTTGGTGAGAAGCACTGCAGCTGTTGATAGATAAACTATTTTTAAATTCCCTTTGAAGTAGTAAGGTTTGGATATTTTTTTCACCCCAAAACACTTGAAACGATTCATGCGTGAATCGTTTTTAAGATTTCTGAGGGTTTGTGTTCGTTCGCAAATCTTGTGGGAGAGTACCCGCTGTCACCTCGCCAAACATATTCAACGCTCCTGTAAAAATAATGTAAATTGTTTTGGCTGTGTCCTCAGCAAGTAGACGCTGTATTCAGCTGAAACTTTCGCATAGTTTGTAAGAGTGTCTTTTATTGTATCTTTCTTGATAATTTTGCCAGTAAATCAGTGTGACATTTCAAAGACAAAAATCAATCTATGACCCTACTTTTAACCAGGAAAAACTGCCTTGGCCTTGTAAGAATGAAGTATAAGGCCTGCATACATGGATGTATCTCTAAAAACCAGACAAAGTTTGACGCACATTAGATTGATTAAGCTTCCTCTGAGTGTAAAGTCTTTTGTAATCTCCACAAGAGGGGGTGAAGGATGCCTCCTATGTTATTTACATTAATTCTCCTACGTGTACCAAACAGCTGCACGTCTGCTCTTTCAGACAAAGTACAGAGCTGGAGTTTCATCTCTGAGAGGGCAAGGCCATTTTCATTTTGCAAAGGGCTTTTCCAATTGAAAATCATAAAGTCTATGGGAAAGTTTTGAAGTGGCACCAAGGCCATGACCAGCCCTGGTCTTGGCCTTGGTGCCTCGTCAGAGTCCGTGGCCTCCAGTGCCTCCACATTTTTCCAGGCCTGTTGGTATTAGTACAAATAAAAATAACATTTTTTTACAAACTATACTTTCATACTTCATGTTAAAGCGAATAGGAAGCAAATTTGGGTGATGAAAACAATCAGTTTTTCGATACAGTTTTCTCGAATATGACTTCATTTCAACGGAAAAAATGGCTACATATGAACTTCACAAACAGTAATGAGTAAGCTTTCAGACTAAAATTAAATGTTGATGTTTTTTATCCTTAATTAATCCTGTATAATGCATTTTAATCAGATACATGTCATTTGAAGTGAACGACCCTCCAGTACAAAAACAAGTGTGCCAATGAACCTTATCCCTTCAATTGAAATCGATAGTGATGTTTCGCATCTCAAAGATTGTCTGTGGTAATCCGAGGTTAAAAATCAAGTAGTTTCTTTGACCCCCTCCCCTTGTCTCAAACTTCCTCCCTGAGAGTAGGAGATACTCCAGCCTCCTTAGGGACATTATTACGTCACTTTAGCTCAAAGAACTGCTTTGTTTTGGATCAAGTCAGGTTTCGACGCTTCTGCCATTTGTGCTGGACATCGATCTACGTCTAGTTCCTTTTCCTATTCCGCAGATTTGACAACTCTTGAAGGGATATTTATATCTTGCTACCACAAAACTCATTGGAGTAAGATAGATTTAAGAGCTGAAATACCGACATTTTCTTCAGAGTTTATAAATATTCACAGATTTTATAACAAGCTGTTACAGGAACACGTTGAGTTTCTTGGAAGCTACATATAACCACCGTCCCAAAAGGGTTTTGATTTATCAGAAATCAGAATGTTAACAACCGGTAATTTCTCATGTTTTGCAGACGTCTCAAGAGCTATTGCGCTTCTTCAACATCTTCAACAGGGTGAGTACATCATCCAAAATTTTCCCTCCAAATGGACCCGAAGTTGGGAGTGTTTCTACAAGTAGCCTATTGGGTTCGGAATGATCAGTGATTTAAAGGTCTGGAGATTTGTGGTTGGGTGGGTTACACAAATTTGACAAAATCAATTTTGAAATTTTAAAATCGATAATTCTGAATTGTCCCATTCTGAACAAAGCTCACTTTCAGGAAAGCAGTCATTTCGGGGAACTTTCAATTTGGTCTTTTTAATATCACAAGAATGACTGAGAGAAAATACTTTTGTTTTGTTTTGTTTCTGTTTTTCCCTTACTGCATGTGTATTGGTTAGGAATATGTAGCCTTTACCATGCTGCACTAATCTAAATTTAGTAACCCCCTTCACTGTGGCCCTAAAAAGCTGGGAAGTTGTGAATTAGACCTTAACACTTAGGCCTCAGGGACTTAGAGTAATCGGGTAATCCCGCCGCTGCATCCCGTCGCTGCATCCTCTGTGATTGCGCTAGACCAATCTTGCAATGTTCATGGCACAGACGACTGTCTTGTAGACTGTTTTGTTTAGGCACAGCTTTAGCACAGCTGTGTTTACATTCACATCAGTGGGATGAAACTGAGGCTGGAGGGTAAATTAGTCTGGATCCTTGTTGAAAGAACTGGACCTTTATCATGCTGCCACCATCTTGGTCATGTTTCTTGTATCCAATAGTGAATGCTAATATTCTTTGTACAAAAAGGAACCAGAATATTTTTCCTTTCAGCCTCGGTTTGGGTACATTGAGTTGAATGGGAGAAAATCAAGATGGCTGCACCATAACAAAGGTGTATCAATGTAGCTTTGTTGTTTTCTTGTTTTTACAGCAGTGTATGTGCGTACTGCATTGCTGCTACATTTGTTGCTGATTATTTTGTCTGTCAAGCCTAACCCTAACCACTCATACCCTTCAAAACAGAAACAGTAGGTTTTGTTTGATTCTGTTGGACTGAGGACTGCACTATTGCTAAACTGATTGTGCAGTACATATGTCAGGCATACCAGCACAATCAGAGTCCAGCAGTTTAGGTTGAGCAACTGTATGGTGTTGGACCTAGGACTGCACTAGTAAACTAATTATGCTTTACATGGGATCAGGCATACCACCATAAATCAGTGTCTAATAGTTTGGGGTGATGCTTGTGCCAGCAATCAAATGACAAGGATCTGTGTGTAGGCCTTTATAAAGGTTATTAACCTTTGTCGTAGGATTGACTGGTAGAGGTGCTGGTCACCTGTTACTCCTTGTCGCTCACTGGCTTGTTTAAAGAAAAAGAAATTGTTTAAATGATGATTTTTGTAATCTTTTTTTTTCTATGTTTGTGTTTGTCAGTTAAAGTTAGAATGTGTTTTTGTGTTGTAACTTTTATTGACTAACTATTGTTCTGCCAATACAAAGTGTTATATAATATTTTACAATTAAATAAAACAGTTTATTTTATTTGTAATTATCGCCAACTTAACATTGGCAGGAAGTGATTAAAAGTGTTAAAGATACAGAAAAAAATTCACAAAAAACAGAAAAAAAATTATAACAATTTTGAAGCCTTATCAAGGCCTTAAATGCTAAAAAGGTAACAAAGACTTTGCTTAATTTTGTCTCGCTTGTTCTAGCAGGCCTAGAAGTGTATACAGGTCATTGTCCCAGGCTCAACAGGGAAATTCAGCCCAGGTTATTGATGATTGCGATGTTCTGACATCTACTCATATTTTGTCTACCTATCTCTAGCACGTGATATACCTTCGCCAAAACTCATAGCACTTCAGAAGGTTCTGGAGAGTGATTTTTTCACCGCAGTCCGAGAAGTTTACGAACATGTCTACGAGACAGTGGACATACAGGGGGATCCAGAGATAAGAGCAAATGCAACGGCAAAAGTAAGATTGTCTCCCCTAAAACCCAGAAACTCCTTGCCTCAATCCTTCAAAATCAACTACCAGCGTAAATCCTTCAAAATCAACTACTAACCTCAATTCTTCAAAATCAACTAACATGAGTTTTGTTGATCCCCAATGCTTTCATACATGCACATGTATGTAGGTGAATGTCAAACGAGACCCAATCCTCCAAAATCATCAAAATCCTGCACAAAAATCAACACCCACCTAGCTGAACACTGGCTTACTTGATTCACTAAAAAAGCACGAGACCATTTAAAATAAGTGTACTTACACATGGCACTTTGGCTGGTAACCTTTTTATGCTGCTCCATAAAACGAGGCCCAGGCAAAGTTTTAATATCAAAAAAACTGTCAAAGAATTAAACTTGACCATCAGAAACTCATCCTAATTTGTAGTCCCACTTTCAACCCCCATTTTCTAAAGGCAACAGTAGCAGCCTTTGCAGCAAGTGAAGGCCACGCCCATCCCCGCGTCGTCGAACTCCCCAAGACAGATGAGGGGCTCGGCTTCAATGTGATGGGGGGCAGAGAGCAGAACTCGCCCATCTACATCTCAAGGATCATCCCTGGCGGAGTGGCAGACCGACACAGAGGGCTGAAGAGAGGCGACCAGCTGTTATCCGTCAATGGAATTGTAAGAAATTAATCGTTACAGTCCAAATTCTGCCTTTATCCAACTGCTTTTAATTTTATTAAAGGATTTAGAGGGGTTTGGGAACGACAGTATCTATTATAGGGTTAGGAATTACAATCTTATCGAAGTCCAAACAACTTTGTGTGGAGTGACTTAGAAGAAGAGGAAACGGACAGATCTGGGCCACACTCTGGCCAAACTGCCTCGTCTGTCAGAGTTAAGGCAGGTCTGGAAGTAATGAAGCCTTGACCTCTGTTGCTACTCCTCTTGACCTAGCTGCCCTTAAAAATGTTCCCATAGATTTTCAAGCTAGTATGGTCTTGCAGTGTTTGCCCTTGACTTTTTCAGTGACTAGCAAGCAGGACCAGTGAGCTTGTCATCTCACTAGTCCACCGGCTGTTTCACTGATCCAAATTTTATATTAAAAAGGGAAGCTTTTCAACACTGAACTAGCCGGCCAGATCACTTGGAGAGAATTTTGACTGGTCTTCAGGTGTTTTTACTCGCATTTGGCCAGAGGACCACAGTTAAGGGAGGCGCAGTCTTGGCCTTGACAGAGTCGATTGTCCAGGTTTTTCATCACTAAAGAAAGCCTTGTACTTTACTCTTGTAAGGACAAGGCAGGTTTTTTCTTATAGAGGGACACTTTTATGAGGGAAATGTCAATTTCTATTGGAACATTCCAATGGGCACCAAGGCGATGACCAGGGGCACTGAGACAGGTGCCTCTGCTGCCTCCAGAGGGAACATTCAAATGGGCACCAAGGTGATGACCAGGGGCACTGAGGCAGGTGCCTCTGTTGCCTCCAGATGGAACATTCCAATGGGCACCAAGGTGATGACCAGGGGCACTGAGGCAGGTGCCTCTGCTGCCTCCAGATGGAACATTCCAATGGGCACCAAGGGCACGCAACAGTAATTGTCTCAGTTATTTATGTTAATTATCAGGACTGAATAAAGTCAAAGCCGTCTCAAATTATTGTACATTTCAAAAACGGGGCAATATTTTTAGATGTTTCTGAACTAAGGTTCAGATTTACCATTTTCAGATCATCTTTGAATTTTTTGTTGTCTTTTTTCTTGTAAAGTCTGTTGAAGGAGAGCAACATGAAAAAGCTGTAGAACTTTTAAAATCGGCCAAGGATAGGGTCAAGCTGGTTGTTCGATACACACCCAAGGTGTTAGAAGAGATGGAAGCAAGATTTGACAGACAGAGAGCAGCACGTCGACATAACATCAACCAAATGAGTCCTGACAGGTCAGTTACGATAACCCTCCTACTATGTTACCATTCAGTATCATCCGCAAATGTTTTGAATGATAGGTTAACTGTGCCAGCCTGCAATAAGATATCATGTGGTGAATGCATTTACACAAGTACACAGTCAACACTCCTACTGTGTGACCATTCAATTTCATCCACAATGGTTTAAATGATTGATTTACTATGCCAGCCTGCAATATGAAATCAATTGGTGAATGTATCTACATAAGTACAATCAACCCTCCTACTGTGTGACCATTCAATATCGTCCACTGTGGTTTTTGTATGATAGATGCACTATAATAGCCTGCAATAATGATTTTACGTGATGAATGCATCTATGCAGCACACAGTTCTCTGCACAGTTCTGCCACCGTACAAAACCTTTGTAGTCGAATGGTTGTGAATGGTTGGGCAACTCACTGCTTGGAAAAACAAATGGCAGTGAGCATTTTCATTTACCGATTGTCAATTTTTTCTAATCTTTGTATGTATTTTTTTGTCTCTTGCAGTGTGTAATTTCTACCAACATATTTTTCATCCTCAAGCGTTGTGGTTTTGTGGTCTCATGAAGTCAAGAGTTGTTATGGTCATCATCTGTGCCCTAATTGTATGTAAGCTTTCTGGATTTTCAAGATTTTTAACGTTTAGTAAAAAGAAAAAGAAGTTTTACTTAAAGTATGTCTGCTGACTATAGAGGGCGCTATAAGTTAAGTACAATTTTGAAGAAGGAAAAATTGACACGTTTTGATTGGACCTTTTTTTATATTTCACAAATCTTTTTTTTTTTCAAAAGAATTATTTTACGTGTTTGAGTAGAATTGTACCGTGGGGCAGCCATATGGTCTCTTAGATGGAATTGTTAAAAAGAATGTGAATTTTAAGTTAGCAGCAATCTCTTTAGAGGGCGCTGTATCATTTGTCTTAATGCATTTTGATCAGTGATAGTTATGATTTAAAGACATGTGTATGTACATACTTACTGAGGATTTGTAGATCGTCACGTTTATCTCTTTTCTTTTTCCTTTTTTATATATCAATCAAAATATTTATTACCGAGTGTCATGATACAATATATATACATTTATCAGCATTGAAAGAATTAACCCTCCTACTGTATGACCATTTAATATCGTCACTGTGGTTTTGAATGATGTATAAACTATACCGGCCTGCAATAACTATACCTTTGTGTGCATGCATCTACACAGTTTACAGTCAACCCTCCTACTAGCTGACTCTTTAATGCCATCCACTGTGGTTTTGAATGAGGCACTATCAGCCTGCAGTATGATATCATGTGGTGAATGCACCTACACAGTGCACAGTTAGTTCTGTATACAGGTTGTGCCACCACACGAAACCTCAGCAGTTGAATGGTCCCAAATGGTTGGTCAACTTGCTGGAAAACAATCCCAATAGTAGGAGGTTTAAAACATGTAGACAGTAGGCATACAAGAGGCCAGGCAGGTTCTGGTTGTAGCGTGTCTAAAGTTGTTGTAAATTTAAAGTTATCAAAATTGCCGACTTCTGATATTTATACATGACAGAAAAAAGCTGGGCCAGGGCGTGAAATGAACACTGGACTGCAGGCCTGAGGCCAGTGATTTTAGCGCCGGGCCAGTAAACTTAAGGCCGGGCTTTGGTCTTGTGTTTTTCAGTTTAATAAAAATGCTTCACTGTGTATTATCTTTAGTGAAACAATTTAGGTTCAGATGTTTCAATTCTGTTGAGTATCGATGTATACTTTTTACTCTAATAAATCCTCTGTTAGTGCTCGTTCAAATAAAAACAGATTCTATATTAAATTGTGTAGATAGTTTTTTTTCTCATTTTGATTGACTGATCCAGTAAAAACTTTGAGCTGCAAGCCCTTCTGTCTTGTGTAACCCCCCCCCCCCGCCTCGTCCCCAATTTGAGCCCTGCAGAGTGGACAAGGAAACCCCAGACATCCTCCATCTAAGACTATTTGATGAAACCATAGTGCGTCCAAAATTCATGTAAATTTTTAAATCGTGTTTCCAAACAGACCGATCCACCAGGCCCCACCCATCATAGCAAGTGTCTATGGTGCCCACAGGGGTCACCGTGGTCCAGTGGTTAGACTGCAGGACTTGCAATCACAAGGTGGTAGGTTCAAATCCCACCAAGCTGACCGCTAATTTCACAATGAGGAGAATAAGTGTTGTCGTCTAGTTACTAAATAACAGTTTCTTGATTTGTGCAATTCATAATCCTAGACCTTAAACCAATGTTTGTATGAGAGAAATTGGCTGTTGCTAGCTTGGAGTTTATATCCCCTTGTGGGAGCTTTGCCGAGTTCCTGTGACGGGAAGATCATCTAAACAAACGGACAAACAAAAAAGTGGTAACACTATGACTTGAGTATCTTGCTTTGCCTTGTGTATGTGACTCAGTGTGCCAATTGGGCAGAAACTTGTCTACATTTTGTTATGTTTTTTATTTTAAATATGTAAAACTTTTGAAGGACTTTTAGGCTTGTGTTAGTTGTGATTGGCCTATGCAATAGAGAGGGGGAACTTAGTGGATAGGTCTACCGTTTGTTTCTTGACAGGAGTCCAAAATAAAAAACGGGTCAACCATATTGTTCTCGTTTTGTTTGGGTGTGGAGGAAAGGGTGGGGCAGCAGAAAGGGGGAGAGGTGTATTTGTCATCTCCCAATTATCCATGAGCAAATTTTGATGTCTTAAGTACATGTACGTGTCACCAAGTATACTTAGCAAGTCTACAAGAATCGATTGTCATTAATTGTGTATGGATTGATGACACCGAAGTTGCTTTCAAAACAAACGCTCGGTTTGTTTTTACATCAATTCCAAGGATGTGGGGAATTGTCGTTAAACAGCAAGTCGTTTGTTCAGAGAGATTTTGGGAAGTCGTTAATTTGTGCCGGCTTCCTCTATAGAGGGACCCCACCTTTAAGGGATGGATTAAAGGGACACTCCCTGACTCTTGAATCGTTGAAAAACAGGGTTTTAAAGTTGTACATTTTTGGCTGCTTCCTTTATTGAGGGACTTTACCTTTAAGGGGGATACATTAAAGGGGCACTCTCTGACACCTTATTCATTTTTATATTTTTTATAAAATCACGATCTTTAAAGTCCGGTTTGTTTGTTTTTTCCTCTAAAAGGACACCCCCCCCCTTTAAGAAATGGATTATATGGGGCACACTGACACTTGATTCATAATTTGTTTTAAATCAGCGTTTCTAAACTGGTTAATTACAAAGCATTTGTGAAAATTCTTCATCAAATCGAAATGATGAGTTTTGTGGGGATATAAAACTAAACAATCTGCTCGTATCAACTTATCAAAATGTTGACATTTTCCCCAAGTTTCTTTGTAGACATTCTACTGACTTCTTTGGCTTTCACCCAAATTAAGAAACTCAGCAAGAACAATGTGTTGGTTAACAAACTGGACTATAAATTCCGGTTCCTCTACAAGACACGCTGATGTAGATTGACGTTTTAATGTATGTACATTATTTTAATATTGTTAAAGGTTGTCTGATATAACCATTTAATTGTATAAGAAGTATAGAAACATTAACATTAAAGAATTGATCAGTAAGTGTAAATGACAACTTTTGTTTTTGCTTCAATGTTTTACAGTTTTTAAATCTTATTGTGTGTCCTGGGGTCGATTTCACAAAGCAATAAAATCCATCATAAGACAAATTGTCAGTATCACCATAGTGATTTACATTGTGACATCACACTTTACTAAGCAACTACAATTGATTTGCAGTTACGATCAATCTTGGCTCTTTGTAAAATCGGCCCCAGGGGCCAAGCTGTTGGTGAGCAGAGTGTGGACTAGAGCACTTATGTCCTTGAGCAAGATACTTTAAGGTACCATACTTAATGGCTTTGTCCTTCAGTTCTGAGTACCAAGTTTAAGTCCAGATGGTTGAGACCAAGACCTAGTCCGCATCAGAGTCCTATACCACCATTACTCAAGTCTCAGTCACAAGTCATTCAACACTAATGCTACACTCAATCAAAATGGAGATTCAAGTAAACAGACTGAAGCAAAAATGTATAAGCTCTCAAAATATTTCAGTCCAGATCAGGCATTGCCCTGGAATGTACAAGGTCACTCTTTTTGTAAACAAAGGTAGGCCTTGCCCTCAAGCTTTTTCGTAATATAGCCTACTTGGAAAGTAAGCTGTGTTCTACTTGCCCACAGGAAGTTTTATTAACCAAGATTTTAAACATGTATTGTCATAAATGTATCTTCTGGTGTATTAATGGTAGCGCCGGATTACAACCAGTTTAATGGTTAAATAAAGCATGGAGGTCTATTTTACCGCCATGAACATGATGAATGAAGTCGCATTCACACACCCAAATACAAATAAAGACATAGGAAAATTTCTTATTCACATCTGAGAATTGAAAGAGATATGCGGATGGCCAGTTTTTAGTAGCCCACAGGACTGTAAAGCGGGGTAACCCTGTTTCAGCCCCAGGAGTAGGTGGCAATGGCCCCTGGAAAAAATAGTTGATGGTAGCCCACACCTTGAAGTGGCCTTCAGGCCTTGTGTGTCTGGCGACTTGCATACATATATACATATATAAAATTATATTTAAAAAAACACTAGAAAATGATGAATCTTATTGACACTAATGCATTCCTCAAAATCATCACAGACAAACGAGTCCAAGTTTAAACATTGACTTTTTATTTGTGACTGTTGTGGTACACTGTACCTTTTCTTTCCTGTTATGCAACGTGCATTTTACATTTTGCTGTTGAGTATACAGACATGCTTGGAAACTTTGTTCCAGTAACTGAGCTTAAACAATTTTAATAAATTATAAAACCTTTCACCAATTGAATTACAGTTAAAAGACGATGCACCACTAATAGTAAAATGTTAAAATATTAAAAGGAAACTAAGTTTGTGTTAATTTTCATAAAATTATGGCACACTGTGATGCTTATTTATATTAGGCCCAAGATTGCATTCATTCGAGTTTTTAAGAAAAATCGTAATATATACCTGAGAATAAATAAAGTAACATGAACTAGTAAATAATCCTTTTTACCAACCTACAAAAAATGAATTACCGTATGTAAAAAATTAAGTCTAACGGTTCCATTTGGGTGGTGAGTTTCTGTAGAGCGTAGTATTTTGATTGATTCAGAAGGGTCTCTAGCCAAAGACACTGGGGAGTTAGGGTAAAGGTTTTCCTTGCCTTCTACCTCTGAGACCCTGGTTCAAATCCCATCGGGGGCACTTTGTGGATTGGGTTTTCAGTCCCAACCTGATTGCGTGGGTTTTCCCTAAAATATTTCTCTGGGGTTTTCCTCCCACATCTAAAACTGAAACTTTCTTCATTGTCTTCTCTCCATTTGGTTTGTTGCTAGCACAGTGATTAAGTTCGCTTTTTCTGAGAGTCCTTAGCTTCAAAACCAGAAGTAATTAATAATCATAATAATATTGACAGCTTCAGCAGTGGCTATGGTCAGATCGGTTAGGCCTACCACTGCTACCAACAGCTGTAGCCATAGCCTAAGTCACTTAATGCAGACACAGCCACCCAGCCATTTAATATACCTATTAGTCAATCCCCCTCCATATAGGCATACATCATCAGGGGTTCAGGGCCCAATTTCATAGAGCTACTTGAGCACAACAAGTAGCTTAGCACAACAAAACTATGCTTACCAGCTAAAATACCATGTCAAAATGTACAATGTTTGACTGGTATCCTGCTCATTTCTGCCGAGCAGAAAATTGTTAAGCAATTAATATTTTCTGCATTAACAGCTCTATGGAATTGGGCCCAGTTGGTTTTCCTGAAGACCACCTGAAGACCACCCGAGCATACTGATCGAAATGTTGAGTTGTTAATGACACTGGCTTTTAAAGAGCCCTGCCGTCGATTTCACCAAACTCTTCCTAACTTAGGATTAATCTTAGGACTTAGGACAAGTCCCAGCCTTGCACTGTAACATGTAAACCTTAAGATTAATCCTAAGTTAGGACTAGTTACTCGTCCAAACTCGAGATAGGATTAATCCTAGCGTTTCGTGAAATCGGCTGCTGGCCCTGGCTGTGAAGGCATAGAATGCAAAGGTTGTGGGTTCAAATCCCACCCAAGTAGCCTGTGGATTTTAACAGAGTTCTAAAGCTTGAGCTCAAAGTGCTTATCACATATAGGAGTAAGGATACTCCTAGAACTATGCGGTTGGAGACGATTGCGAAACGAACCGCATAGTTCTAGAAGTAGGAGTAAGGGTTGACCCCCAAATAATCTGTTTTGGTGAATCGACTGCAAAACATTACTAAGGGCGAACTGTCTTTCCCATAGTTTGTGCCTTCATTTATTCGCTTGTACAAATTTTTTGTAAAGCGTTGTAGTACCCAGTGTAAAAGCACTCTGTAAGTGCTTGTTGTTATTATTATTATGTCAAACATGACGGGGTGCTACCCCTAAAATTGTGTTCTTTTTATCAAACAAAACTAACGACCATGCAAGTCTTGCGCGTACTCAACATTTTTGGGACCATTTTGGTCCCAAGCATGTTACTAACGCGTGAAGGAAACAAACTCGCACACTTTAACAGGTTCCGCTGTTCAAATACATGCATGACTTGCACAATATAGTATTACTCCCCTGTAACATACAGATCCACATAGTATTAAAATAGCTTTTTCCTGTGTGAACTACAAATGCCCGACCTTCACTCCACCCTAAGCTCGGAACCCATTCAAAGACCACTACACATTCCTATGCATGGAAATCACAGCTCATGTACAGCTTACTGGGACTGTACTGGGGAATTCCCCTTTGATGCTTATCCATCCAGACAAACACACATTATTGAAGCAAAGCCTACCCACCTCAGTGCAGATGTTTCCTTACATGTTATATTGCTTTACAAATATAGACCAGTTTGTTTTTTTATATACAGTATCCGACAACACTTTTTACAGGCATTATATTTTGTCCTTGAAAAAAAACATAGGTTGATTTTATTGAGTGCAAGGGCTGAGTGCATGTGGTGTAGGCTTAAAAAGACTTTTCAGGCGATTTACTCACAATTTGGCTGATTTTTTCCAAGGGCAAAACATCGGAAATCAGACTTAAGTAGGAAATATAACAAACCTGTTTTTAACATCATACTGCAATACACTTGATTATAACCGTTAAGAGACCATTCATTTCTGCATTAAATCACAGCACTGAAACCAGGGTAAAATTTTAGGGGGGCACAAGCGGGTGCACCATTTTTTTTATAGGGGGCACTTTTGGCCAAAATAAACTGCAGTGTCCAATTGCAATTTTTCTTAAACGAGCCCCTTTACAATACTCTTGTTATGCCATTTAATTTTTTTTATAAGATAATCTGACGTGAGTGTAGAAACAAATACATTGTGTGTAAATGGGAAAAACAGTTTTAAAAACATTGAAAGAGTCACATTGATGGTGTAATGTAACAAGTTACTCCGGGAATTTTTATTCTAAAAAGTCAAAATTTCAAATTGGTGGTGGCGGGGGTGGGGCCTACGGACATCAAGGGGGGGCATGTATCACCATAGATGACTAACACAGTCGGTTTATGGCTACATTTTGTTTCAGTAAAATGTCAGGCAAAGAAACTGTAGTGGGCGAGATAGGGGACATTTTTTGAGGAATGGGAGATTTTGGAACACTAGGTGGCAGCAGACTTACCAGGCAAATGTTATTATCATTACTATTGTTATTATTACATTATTTCTATTATTATTATTATTTATTTGTGAAACTTTTGTTAAAATTAGTGCACAGGTTTCAGTGAAATCACTGCAATTTTTGGTGAAAACAGCACGCTTGAATTGCATGTTTTTGAATCACTTTTAAATACTCTCTAGTATTTTGCTTGCATTGTTATTGGTACACAACGGCATACAATGAATGACAAATCAACCAGACATGTTTTGAAAATGACAGCAATTTTGTTCAGACTGACTACAAGCATTTACGAGGAAAACTGCTAAGTCATTTTGCTCTGACTAATGACACTACAACTTCCGTTTTGCAAAACTGCTTGTATTTTTATTTATAGACCTTTCCATTGTTGATAAACAAACAGCGCTGGTTGGCATGGACC
>CM021547.1:9447626-9457643 GCA_010994315.2 Pisaster ochraceus | reverse complement strand
CGGCCTTAATCATTCTGTATGGCAAGAACTACTTTCCTTATAGGCCCTAATTAGGTGTTATTTGAAACCTCTCTTTTTCATAATCTTATTTAATTTGGGGTTGAACGATGAAAATGTGACAAGAGTGGGACTTGAACCAGCGACCTCTGGATTAATGTGCTCTACCAACTGAGCTATCTATCCCTATTGATGGCGGTCTCCCTATTTTGTCAATATCTTTGCTTGGGATGGCAGTTAGAAGCCATTCAACCTGTAACTGCCGTATAACCAGGGATCACACCAAAGTTTAAGATACAACCTGGGAAGTGGCAGCAGCGGGATCACCTTAAGGGGATGCGACTTTTTAAATGTCAAATAATAAACCACAAGGAAAACTGACGGGGTAAATTTTATAACAATTTGGGGTTGAACAAAGAAAACTTGACTAGAGCGGAACTTGAATCTGCGACCTCCGCTGGCACTGGCCCTCTACCAACTCAACTATCTAGCCCTAATTTTAATTTAAGAGTTTACCTACCTAAGACCCTACCTTTAAATATGACGTTCACATTTTATGTCCGTAGGTTCAAGAGAATGCAACCAGAGTGGACGAGGCCCCAGATACATCAACGATGAATGTTGAGCTCAGCAAGGAAACATTAGACACAATGCTGGACGGACTCGGCAAAATACGAGACCAGCTGAATTCAGTGGCCAAGAAATAGTCTACAAAGTCCTTTCTTTTTAAAAAAATATAAGTCAAGAGTTTAAGAAAGTGGAGAATTATTTTTGTGAAAATTGGGGAGTATCTCGAATAGGGATTGGGGGGTAGGGAACGCAGAGAATGCTGAGCCCTGTTGTCAGCTGTTAATGCTCTGTGCGCCCTCTATGTCATTATTATTGTTAAATATTTCTGGTAATGAAACCAGGGATGCCTGATAGGTGAGCTTAATCACTGCAGCTCGCAAGCCTAAGGAAACCTGTACACAAGGGTGCTTGCTATGTGAACCAGAAACACCAGGGTTAACCCCTCCTCAACCATGGTAAAGTGTTCTGAGTTATTTTACGTGCACTACCAATGCTAGTACATTGGGCTTGAAGCTTAATGGCCTACCTGAAGGACACAGCAATTATGGTAAAGTCTCTCGCTCAAGGACACAAGTGTCATGACTGGGACTCAAACCCACACTGTGCTAATCAGAAACACAACAGCTTGAGTCCGGTGCTCTTAACCACTCGGCCACAACGCACCCTGACTCATCTGCAGACATAGAGTAGCAATACAATGTGACGTGCCTGTATGGCAAACTTCATCAGGGCCCAATATCATGGCTCTGCTTACCGCCGAATTCTGCGCTTAAGATCACGATTCTCCGCTTAATACTCTGCAAGCTCTGAATTTCTGTGCTAGCTGTGTAAGCAAAGAATGCCTAGTAACGTAAAAATTATCTGATTACCCGTGAAATACACTTGACGTAAGCGCCGATTCTTTGGTTATGGTAAGCAGAGCCATGAAATCAACCCAAAAATGGCAGCCTTCATGATCTACTCCAAAACAGATGAGTTCCGATGACGGCACACACAGCATTCTCTGAGCTCTATTTATGTGGTCTTTACTTACGACACGTAAAAAAAGATACCATGAACAATATGCTATTGATTTTTGTTTTAATAACATGAACAACAAAAATAGTTTTACTTAATTGTGGATAGACCAAAGACGTCACCTTTCAAAACAACCATGGTGGCTATTTCCACTTTCTGATCTGTGCTGTACAGACTAACGCCTATATGTCGGCTGACATATTGCCACTCTAATAAGCCACTGTAATGTTAATTGTTACTTCTGTATCAAATGTAGACCATGATAGAGTGGCAAAATGGCCCTGTGGTAATGTACCTTCTGCATTTAATGGGAGTGGCAAAATGGCCCTGTGGTATGTACCTTCTGCATTATGGGAGTGGCAAAATCGCCCTGTGGTAATGTACCATTTGGGCCCAATTTCATGGCTCTGCTTACCCTAAGCAAAGAATTGGTGCTAATGGAAGCAGGGAATTCCGCGCTTACGTTAAGCGTATTTCACGGGTTAGCAGGGAATTTTTGCTTGTGTGCGTGCGTACTAGGCATTCTTCGCTTACACAGCTGGCGCAGAAATTTGGTGCTTGCACAGTAAGCGGAGAATGGTGATCGTAAGCTCAGAACTTGGCGGTAAGCAGAGCCATGAAATTGGGCCCTGCATTAAATGGGGGTGGCAAAATGGCCCTGCAGTACCTTCAAAGTGGTTCTGTGATGCAGCACTGGTTATAATGGTCAATTATTTTCTCGTACAGGATTTTAGAAAACGATCACTGAGAAACGAGAATATTGTAAAAGCTTTTTGAATATAGTATTACAAATATATTGCACAATAAATGTAACATTTTGAATGAAGTTTATGGTCAGGAGAATTTTTTTTTTCAAGGTGCAGCTATCTTAAATTTTTTCATTTCAACAAAGATAACCAATGCTAGATGGAAAAGTAGTCTGGTTACTCTATAGGAAATGAGAATAAGAGCTATTGTCACTGTGTGAACAGGCGGGGTACTCAACAAGGATGGTAATGCCATACAAACAAATTTGTAACAAGTTCATGTAGGTTTATAGTAACAATTCAAAATATACTTTAAGTTGATTTTGCAGAAGACTTTACCAGCACCAAGAGAAGAATTTTATTTTCAGTAATTCTTAATCTAACTAATAAAATGTATGAAGATGATATAATTTGTCTGCGCGTATAAAACAGCAATTTGAAGAAAAAGATGTCACGGAAAAGTTCAACCTACAGTAGCAAAATCTTAAGGGCAGTCCAAGGGTCCAACGCACAAAGTAGAATATTGGGATGGGGATAGGGTGGTGTGGGCGTAGGATCGAGGAGGAGACTTAGTGTGACTTTGAAAGTTGTATAAAAGTGATGGTATATCTACAGTAGACTTAAAGTAGGAAGCCCATAGATGCTAAAAAAAAATATAATAATAGTTTGTAAAGGGGTGGGGCTCTATGATAATATGCCTTGATACTGCCATGAATAATAACAATTCTAGCACTAATTTGGGGGAGATCTTAAAAAGTTAGTACTTTCTTAACGACCGTAAACATGTTTAAAAAGTTGGACAAACCTGATATTAAGGAATTACAAATATCTTTTGAACTATGTTGATGTCCAGCAGGAAATTTGTTAATTTCTAGGTTTTTAACCTAAATTATTGTTTAAAAAACACAGCAGGCGTACTTTGGTGCTTATAACCAGAAACATGATCCACAGCCGCAAGTTTTACTTCAGAGAGCGATGCGATAATTTGTCTGCATCTAAAGTCAGTTCATAGTCTGAGTTAAAACGGACGGTGGTAGATTGAGGGGGTAAAGATGACCCCCCCCCGCCCACCTTTCAAACTTAACCCAAAACTGCAGTGATGGCATGTAAGATCATTATCACCAAAAAAGAGGCTAAATGCTGAGGAATCCCTCATTGGAGGGAGTCCAACCTATTTGGCTCTATTTGGGGGGAATAATATAAATTCATCAGTTACTTCTTCAAGCTCCCCGGTCCCCCCCCCCCAACACCCTGTGAGATGACAATCTGGAACCGCCCCTTTTAGGTACAAACTTATACCAGACGCACATATAAATACATAAAGCAACATAAGTAAAACAGTATTCAGCTTCTTCATCCCATCGGTCCATTTCATCATTTCTCAATCTAGAAATGGGTTAGTGTTTCTATTTTCATCATCGGTAAGGCAAATGGTGACAGTGGGCGTCAGAGGGCGCTGTCCGAGTGTAAGAGGCTCAAAAACGATTGGAATGGAGTCTACACCCAGCCCGTCGTCTTGTGGCGCGTCATCACTGGAAGTTTTCTCCGTCTTCTCGGGTTTCTCGTCGGATTTGTTCTCTTGTTGCTGTCTGCTTTTCCTCGCCTCCCACTTTCTCCGCAAGAAACGTTTATCCCCCCGACTTGCGTCATCCTTGTCATCTTTGATCTTCTTCAAATTCTCTGTAGATTTGCTCTTTCTAATGTCATCACCTCCGTCGGCTTTCGGGGTGTCTGGATGCAGGAGGCTGTTCTCTTCGAGGTTTTCGTAGCTTCTGCTGCGTCGCTGGAGAGACCTCGGCACGGGTAACTTATTGGCGACATTCTGGAGTCCGGACGAGAATCCCTTGCCAGCCTTCTTGATGTTCTCGACACTGGAGCTTGCAGATAGTCTGAGTTCCGCTGAGATGCGACGCACACGGGTTTGCCTGGGCGATCTCAAACAGTCCATTACCAGACCTGTGCAACAAGATAAAAGACCAGCGTTTTGCCCTTTTTAAAATTGAAGTGATATTCATAAAATAGTGTTAGACTTTACTGAAAACAAAGCTTAACATTTCTACTTAATTAAAGCTCGCTACATTTGGATTCACATTATTTTCTTAAACAACTTTCTCAATTTTATACCATGCACGATATGGACAGAGGGCACCCCCAATGTTCCCATTAATTAACACACCATACTTGTCCTCTTGTCCTCTTGAATTTATGAGATTCTAAGCACACAAAACAAGGTCACATAGGTGGGGGGGGTACTACCATGCCCTAGATGAGCGCCAAATCTTAATTCGTATCCATGGTCCAAGTTCTTGTTTCATTGTTTTAGTCAATTCCCACAGAAAGCTGTTTTCCAAAATCTGTCTGCTGCTCAACATTCCATCTTTATACTTTTTAGTTTGTCGCCACCATCAGTCCCACACCATCCTCCTAAAGTTCACTTTTCTGATTTATTTCTCTTTAATGCTGTTTCTCTAGTCAGCATATCATCCCTCTGCCCGAGTCCATCTTCTCAAAAATAACTTAAATAACTAAATAACTAAATAACTAAATAACCAAATAAATAAATAACTAAATAAACCCAGCCCTGCAAACCTTAGCTGATGTGATATAATAAATTATATGTTCACTTTTACCTTGTAATGGTTAAAGAATACAAAATTGGTGAGGATAAAAACATCATTAAATTTTAGTCTGAAAACTTAAACTATAGGAAATTCATAATTATTTGAACCACATTTTCCTGTGAAATATGTCTCCCACTGAAATGAAGTCATACTCGAAAAAAACTGTATCTGAAAATCTAACTTAAAATGCAACAGCTGATGTGTTTTGCTGAAAATTGTGCATGATTTTTCACTGATTTCTCCGGACTCACACAATTAAGCCCACATTTTCACAGGTTTGTTCTTTCATGTAAGGTTGGTCCCAAAACTTGAACACTGTCTGCAACTATTTTTTTCAGCTTTACCAATCCTCGGTGATACCTTTGAACCAAAACATTGTTATCAAGTAAAGTATGAGTGAACTTTGCTATAAAGTGGATGATAACCACTTTATAGCAAAGTTCACTCATACTTTACTTTTTGTTTATTACTATCCTCAAAACAGACACTGGTTTAGAAAACCACTCTCCTCCAGTCATTGTATCTTTTTATCTTGTTTCCATCACCCCCACGTCCTCATCCTTTCCAAAGTTCAATTTATGTTTTCAAAGCCTCTCCATTTTCTTATCGGTATGCTCTGTCTAGTTTATCATCCGATGTCTCTCTAGTTTGTCTCCATCATCTTTTCTTCCGTAATCTTGGTCTTCATGGGTTCTTCACCTTTACGCATCTTTCCTCCTCTGTGCCCCAATATTGTCTACACCATCAATCACGTACACATCATTGAGTAAACTCCATTAGACTAAACACTTAGTCACTCGGGGCAACGAGTCTGGGACCTGACACCATAAAGCTATAATCGACAAGCAATATGGCTTACCGAATTCATTGACAAAGAACATTCACAGAAAGTCTGTAAAATCTTCTATGAATTTCATAAATTGAGGAGGCATGGAATTTGCCAATTTTTCCATGAATTTCATTCTCAGTTTTGTACTTGTAGGGAGTCAGACTGATATGCTTTTTAAACCGCAGACAAATTAAATAACATTTACCTTCTGTTTCACCTTTCTGTTCGTCTTTTTCCTTGGACACCTCCTTCTCCGAATCTGGTTTCTTGGGAATTCCTCCATTTGTTTCCTTCGATACCGAATCCTGCAAAATCAAACGTAAATCTCTTAAAGAACATAACAGAAAAACAACTTTCCGTCTGTGACCGTTTGAGGGTCTCGTTGGGTGGGCGACAGCGTTGGGGGGCGGACGAGAGTATGACGTAGGCCCTAATACTCTCTAAAAATGGCGCCAATCTGCGGATTCACTTTTATGACAAATTAAACTGCATGCTCACTGCGGACATGGCAGTCGTCAAGAGAAGTGTTTATTGTAAGAACAAACTAAAGCTTTTTACTATCAAAAACTGCTGTAAGCTTCCACCCAAGTGAGTTTTTAATGCTGCACTAATTTTAAGAGTGATGGCCAAACGCACACCTTCCCTTGGATAAAAGTAAAACTCTGCAGATACTTTCAGTAAAACTGAGTTGTTATCGGGCGATATTTACAGTGAAGCTTTTCGATACAGTGTTGAAGCCTACAACTTTACTGTGTGAAAACTTGCAAGATAAAGCACCCTCAACACCCGGCCCTTCCCCTAAAATAACAGGGGTGTCTCTACTCAAAAGACAGCCAATACAGAACTCTACATATCATAGAGATCAATAATGAAAATATGAACACAATTCTTACAATCGGGTCACCCACAAAGAGTATTTGTATAAGAGTTCGAACCGCCCCAAGACAAGCTAAACATGCCACAGACTTCGTCCCGCGTTATCCGATGAAAGATTCCCTTTTTCAGCAAGCTCTCCGCGCTGCAATGCTAGACATAATGTATTATGCACGCTCCATAACATCTAAAGCAACTCACCAAAGTGAACTTTGAATAGACACTTTCTTTTATTCGTTTTCAAATACGGACTAACAATGAAGTGTAAACATGAGTGTAAACTAATCCTTTTTATGGTGTATTCTTTTGTGTGTGCGTCAAACGTGGAACGAGTTACCTTGGTAACTGATGAGATACAATATTGACAGATCGGTTCGTGTTTCTAACCATCTTGATTGTAGCTATTACTGGTCTTGTGACATTCAATACCTTATTACAAAATGAGCTTTCGAAACTATGGCTCAACGGCGAGGGTCTCTCTGATGCTCAACTTACGAATGCAGCATCCATTATGTCGCCCTGGCGAAGAGGCTCAGCCCAAGACCGCGGTTTCGAAAATACCAAATTTGTCGTAACGATTTCGGCTGCAGCTATGGACAGCAATAATGAAATCGCGTGCTAAGTTTTTTTTATTGAGATCTCTAGACGGTGATGTGTACGGTTGGCGCAGAGCCGAAGTCACTGCCGGCGTTTCGAAAAGGCATAATATAGGTCCCTGGATATACGTCGAAATCGTCTTATTCCTTATCTACCACAGTAGTAATGTGGTGTTTGGACATAAAGTAGCCAGTCTTGTCTGGGTTATGTTTGGTTGCTTGAATGGATTTTTGCACAAATTCTGAAGAACTCATTGATGGTTGTTAAAGATTACTTAGTATAACAACGCACACTAAGCTTGTACAACTTTTGTGAACAATGCTTTTCAAATTATTTTCAAACATTAATTAAGATATTGTGCTGCATTGATGCCTTACAAAAGGTATTACTGAATGTCACTACTAAGCACATTTTCTGAATGTTTAATAATAATAATAAATCATTCTTGTTTAAAGCGCATTCCGTCCATGGCAAGACCTCAATGCTTACCGCATGATCTAGGCTCAGGAATAAGACATTTCAGACTTTTTGAGCCAGTCTGGTGAAGGAAATCAGCCGTTCTTTTCGCCACATAATCCTGCTCTGTGATCATCTATTTCTTTTTAGTGGTGAAGACAATGCTCCTAAAAGCTCTGAGAAATCTAAACCCCTGGGGTTACCAAATTGTGGAAATGCCACCATTTCAACATACCTCCCTAAATTAAACAACTGGATCCTAGTGTCAACCCTTTTTTTTGTCAGCAGACTCTATTGTTCATCCCGTATGACTGTCACTTGTGCATGATGTAAACATCCGAAATTCTACCCGATTTAGGGCAGCACTGCGATGAAATTTCAAGCGGAGTGTTGCATTTTTTTTTAGATGCAGCGCACAGTAAAGAAAAGGCTTGCAAGAGTGAATGTTGCATTGTCGACACGTTAAGTTGAAACTTTATCCCGGGAGACGGCGCTTTCGTCGTTGGAGACTTGATTGGAATTATTTTACACCACTTATAACCAAAACGTTTACTCTCTTCCACCCACTTTGTATAAATTATAACCACATCCCAACCGCTAATACCAATGTTTCAGATCTCTTCGACAATTAACGTTTAACTCGCAGTTAGGTTTCCAATTGCCTCCAACCTTTTGTCAAGTGGGACCAACATTTACAGATTTATGAACACCTTCCTGTTAGATCTCTATTTTAACTTTGGGAACCTTAGCGAACCAATAGTAAAATAGTCAGGTCCCCTGCGACCCGGACTCTTGGCCAATTTGACCAAGAAATTTTAGAGTGTGCAGAAAAACCAAGTTTACCAAGATTTTTCAAGTTCCTTTACTAAGAATTAACCGTTGCTTCAATGGAGTTATCAACAAGTCGCGGTGGCCGAGTGGTTAAGGCGTTGGACTTGAAATCCAATGGGGTCTCCCCGCGCAGGTTCGAACCCTGCCCGCGACGTTTTTTTTGTATACATGGGTGTTTGAATGTCACCACAAAACTCACTAAATATACCTGAGTATACACACTCTAAATTCTCCCCAGGTCGGCTGATCCGGGTCCCTGAATCTTTTTTTTTTTTTTAAGACCCGGAGTAATTTTTTCAAAATAACTCAGGAATGGGTCAAACTGACGCAGAATCCCATTTTCTTTTCGCCAGATTCTTTCGGGTCAGCTTGACCCAGAAATAAAATAAAATAAAACCCTTAAATTCTGATAAGAACTCGACGTCCTACGTATGGATGGCTGCTATTTAACAGATCTGGGTATAAATGTCCCAGCCACTTTGACGCCAACTTGAACGTGCATTATATTCATAACGAGAACGTGACTTAATTAATTTGATGACATTTTCTCCGGTTGTTGTATGGACAATATTGACAACTCCAGACAATTGAACCGGATTTGCTTTTATTGGATTATTTTGAATGACCACTAGGCCTAAAAAAACCCCTATATGCTTCCTGAAAACTATAGAATTTGAATGAATTTTTACTAACCAAAACAAGAATTTAAAGGTATAGGGTCATAGATTGGTTTATGTCAACGTAATGCTTACTTACAGGCAACATCATAAAGAAAGATAGAACAAAACAAAAGAGACAATAAAAAATGTAAAAGTTTCAGCTGAATACAGTGGCTATACTAGCAGCGAGAAAACAGCAACAAAACTGTCACAGTATTTTCACAAGAACGTCGAATCCATCCACGTTTAGCGAGGTGACAGCGGGTACCAACCGCATCTCCTCCGGCCCCATGCATTCGCGAACGGCACTGCCCTCGGAAATCTGAAAAATGATTCATGCATGAATCATTTCTCAGATTCAAATGTTATGAGGTGAAAAATTATCCAAACCATATTACTTTGAATTAAATCCTCTCTCAGAACAGTTTATACTAGCTGCAGCGCTTCTCACCAAGTAAATTGTTATGGTCATAAATTTTTGGAGTATTTACCGATTTAGACACTTATACCTTATACCATAATTTGTTGTAGAACTGTGTGCTTTTAACATAAATAACCGAGGATATCCCCAACACTCTATGAAACCCATTCATTATTTTGAATGCGCAGATCAATGATCCATACCGTAGCAGCACTCAGCTCAATTCAAGCCTCTATGTTAGAACAGCTTGGCACAATAATCGCACTGATGACGTCAACTCTACTGATAAATACAACATCACCGCAGCTGTGCAACGAGAAAACCAACTCACTATCGACCATCATTTATGCTTATTAATGCACGTTTTGCGTTTTTAATATAATTGTAAAACTCCAAATGC